>VZTH01011492.1:0-31787 GCA_013397815.1 Aleadryas rufinucha
TTTAATATATTTATTACAAACACCAAATTTTAATGTATTATTTTATCTATTATATTATTTTATTTATATATTATTTTATCTATTTTATTGAATATATTATTTTAATATATTTATTACAAACACCAAATTTTAATGTATTATTTTATCTATTATATTATTTTATTTATATATTATTTTATCTATTTTATTGAATATATTAATTTAATATATTTATCACAACCACCAAACACACATTTATCCCTATGGCACAAGGATCCCTCTCACGCTGTTTTTGGCTCGGTGCTGCTGCTGTTTTCCCCGTGCTCCCTGCGTGGGCAGGCAGATTCTGGCAGCTCGGGATGTCAAAAAAAATCAGATTTTCTCTTGAAACTTCCCACAAACTCCTCGTGGGAGTGGGATTTGAATCTCAGTGTCCCCTGTGCCTCCAAACCTCCCCTGGTGGTGGTTCCCAGCCAGGCCCAGCACTTTGTCCCTCTCGAGCATCACGTTTTTGGTGACGTCTCAGAAATGACGGAGATAAAAAGTGGGTGTGCTAATTTGGTTTGGATTTAGGGGTTTTTTTTCCCCCAAATGGAGCTTTTCAGTGGCTGTTACAGTTTTCAATTCCCCCCCAAGGCCCAGCAGATTTTCCAGGATGGTTCTTTTTGCTCACCCATCCACACATTTTCCCCTTCACTGGTGTCCTTCCAGGTGCTGGACACCTGAGATCCCATTGACTTCCTATCATTTATATTTCATTCTCCTTCCAGACAAAGCTGCCCATCTCCCTTCTTGTGTCCTTTCCCAGCTGTTAAACGGGGAAAAAGTCATTTCCAAAGGGGTGTTGAGGATGAGCTGATGTTTGCCAGCTGCCTGGAGATGAGAGCCAGGGGATGGGAAGCAAGGAGGGTGCGCAGGGAATTCCGAGCCGGGAATGTTTGGGGGAGTTTTAAGTGGGAGAAGGGAGTTGACTCCACTCTGCTGCCACAGCTGCTCTTCCTGGGGCTGGGGGAATGGTGAGGATTTCATGGATATGGGGCTGTGCAAAGCTTGCTCCCAGCCTGGAAGCTGCCGTGGATTAACGCGATTCCACCTTGGGATTTCCTCCCCCAGCCCGTGTTTTCTGCGAGCTCTGCAGTTACAGTAAACCACAGAATCATGGAATGTGAGGGGGTTGGAATTACCTCAAAGATCCTCTCAGGATCCTCCTCCTCATGGCCATGGACACCTTTCACCATCCCAATGTGCTCCAAGCCCCATCCAACCTCACCTTGGACACATCCAGGGATGGGACATCCACGATCTCCCCTATTCCAACATCTCACCGCCCTCACAGCGAATTCCTTTATCCTTGTTGATCTGAGAGCCCCTCTGCCTGAGGGATGTGGACGTTTCCTGCAGTAACAGATGAATTATTCCCTTCTCCTCCACAGGTTGGCACCGGTGCCACGGTGGCCACGCTGGCCGACGCCTCCGAGCTGCCCACCACGGTCACCGTCGCACAAGTCAATTATTCTGCAGTGGCTGACGGAGAGGTGAGGAGCTGCCTCAGCTTCAGGGGGCTCTTGGACGGCCTGGCTGAACTCCCCTAAATATCTCAGTGTTCCCAGCAAACACCCAGCCTGCAGAGTTAAGGGGTGACACAGAACAGGGGACTGTAATTTTATGTAAAAAGTGATGAATTGTTGTTATTTCCACTCGGGACTCTGCAAACTCAGTGGTAGTGGGAGCCTTAGGTCTGAATTTCGTGCTTTTGTTTTATACCTCTTATAGATTATTTATTTTGTGGGGTTTTTTTGGCATTTCTATGCCTGAATCTGAACGCTCCAACTTGCAAACATTTATTTTTCCCCTTTTATTTTCACCAAATAATACTTAAAAAATAATACAGTTTTTTCAGTGTATTTAAGAAACGTTCCCTTAAAATTATAAAGACTCTTTTTGCCCTCTTGGCTTCAAACCCCACCTTTAAATGAGGCTGCAGGGCTCTTTCTGTCCTTTTCTTGCCCAGTCTGCTCTGCCTGGCTGGGGTGTCACGGCGAGAGGTGGCAGCACAGAACAGCTTTGCTGGCCACAAGCCCCGTTCCCATCTCACACCCTGAGTAAAACAGCCTGGAGTGACCTTGAAGTACTTTGCAGCCGCTTCGAGGGCTTTCAAGAACCGGTTTTATCTCCTGAGAGCTGAAAAGGAATCTTTCAAAGGCACAAGTAAGGCTGGGTGGGGCTCACCCATCCAAGGCCAGGCTGGAGCGACCTGGCTTTAGTGGAAGGTGTCCCTGCCCTTGGATCTGGATGGGTTTAAAATCCTTTTACACCCTTTCAGCTGTTGTTTCTCAGCAGCTCAACCTTTGAGGAGCAGGGCTTGGCCAGTCCCAGCTTCTTTTCCTTCTTTCCTTCCTCCATCCCTGTTCTGGAACACCTTCACAGGGCGCTGTGGGTCACCGAGATCTCCCTTCCCACCCTCAGTTTCAGGTTCTCCCTCCCTCCCTCTCCATCCTGTTCAGGGATTAATCTTTGCCCAAAGGTGGCAAAATTTCCTCGTGCATAATTTTACCTCGAGCCTCGAGCCAGCTCTGCTTTTATGGACTTTTTATCCTTCTCCATCCCAACAAATTGAGGTGTTTTTTTCCAGCACCTTCTCCAGCATTTTTATTTGTGTGTCTCAGCAGCTGTCCTGAAACGTTTATGGGGATGAGAACAGGGATGGGGTGGGTGGAGGGAGATCTTCATCTTGCAAAGCAGCCTGTAGGATTTGTAGGCAGATCCTCCAGTTTTTTTGGTCCTAATCATGTTTTTAGTTCTCACCCTGGTGGATTTTGTGGCCGTACACTGATTATCTCATGAGCTGTGAAGCTCCAAAATGAAAATATGGGGGAAAAACGAGCAACTGGGTGAGCTTTTAGGTAATATGAAAGTTATTTATGGGAAGGCCTGGAGTTAGGGAATTGTAAATACCTTGGGATGAATGAACTTTTCCAGCCACCATCATCTTTTATGAAGCAATATGGCTCAATCCCATCCGAGGTCACAGGTGCTGTGCAAATAAACCCCGGATGGGAACGTGGCCAACCCCCAAAAGGTCAGTGGGTGGGTGCAAATAGAAACAGGGAGGAAAACAGAGCCCCTTTCCCTGAGGGATGTGATCTGTGCTGGGCTCCAGCACTGCAGGAACACAGAATTCCAGAATAATTGGGCTTGGAAGGGACCTTTGGGAATCGTCCGGTCCGAGGCGGGGTCACACAGAGCAGGTGACACAGGGACACGTCCAGGTGGGTTTGGGATGTCTCCAGTCTCCACAGCCTCCTTGGGCAGCTGTCCCAGAGCTCTGCCACCTTCCATGGAAGGAATTCTCCCTCGTGGTGAGGTGGAACTTGTGGTGTTTTAATTTATGGCCGTTAAACACAGCTAATTAACGAACAGCCCAGGCCGGCAGGCAGCGATCNCTCTGCCACCTTCCATGGAAGGAATTCTCCCTCGTGGTGAGGTGGAACTTGTGGTGTTTTAATTTACGGCCGTTAAACACAGCTAATTAACGAACAGCCCAGGCCGGCAGGCAGCGATCCGAGTACAACAACAACAACAACAACGCTGCCCTGGTTTGTTGAGGATTTGGCTGGACAAGAGGCATTTCTGGGATTTTGAGGACTTTCATGGATCTTTCTAGAACATCAAGATGAGGGTTGTGGTGTCCAACCACATCCTCAGGTGGATCCCAGCCTCCCTCCCTTCTTTCAGAGCCGGACACCTGCAGGACTGTGCGAAAACCTCTTGGGATGACCCATCTCTTTCTTTTTGGGAAGCAGCCACCCTTTGAGGGGCTGATTCCTGATCCTACAGCCTTTCCCTGTGTTCCCCTGCCAGGTGGAGCAGAACTGGGCGACGCTACAGGGCGGGGAGATGACCATCCAGACGACGCAGGCATCGGAGGCCACGCAGGCGGTGGCTTCGTTAGCGGAGGCGGCGGTGGCGGCGTCACAGGAGATGCAGCAGGGAGCCACTGTCACCATGGCACTTAACAGGTACCTGGAGAGGGGACAGCTGGCACGGCCTGGGCCTGGCATCTCCTTCCTGGGTTTCCTTCCAATGGTGCAGAGAGTCCACTCTGTGCCCTCCTGAGAGAGGTTTTTCCTTAGGGAATTCCTGCGGCAGGAGGCGCGCGGGGCAGTTCCTGCTCTGTTCAGAATTACGATTTCCTCCACAGGACACTGGTTTTGGGGTTGTTTTTTCCCCCCCAATCTTTCTGAAGTAGAAGCTGAAGGTGCTGCAGCGGTGGAAGGAGCTCTGTTGGGGTTTTGGCTGCGCTCAGATCTGAGGTGTAGCTCCACATCCATCCCCTTGGGTACTCAAACAATTTCAAACCTTCAGCTTCACAGTACCGAGAGAGCTGGAATTGGCAAAAAACGAGTTGGACTTGCTTGATTTTTATATCACTCACTGGCTGGTTTATCAAATATATTTTTCAACCAGTATTGAAATGTGAAATATCTCATCAGCATCTTCTGAAGTGCCTTCAGGTGCAAGTAAACATGGTGGGAAGCCCTTGAGCAAGGGCAGGAGTGGGAGGCAGCCACTGTCAGTCCCATTTTTGATGCTGACAGGGATTTGCTGAATTTGTTGAGTTTGACTGCAGTTTTCCTGCCATTTTGGGGTGGGCACCTGACCCAGCAGGACACAACATCTTTGCTCAGCTCTGCTGAGTTGCTTCAACTTGTCCTGCTGTTCCTAAAAGCTGGGAATGGCCGTGGCACTCCCTGAGGGAGCAGAGGCGCTGCAGGAAATCACAGCACAGCAGTGAAGGAGGTTTCCCACTGCTGAGGTGTGGACAAGAATGTTCCTCATCCAAGCCAGGATCCTGCTTAGGCTGAGCAGCTGGGGATAGGACAGGGCACAAGAGCACACTGCTGGTGGCTGGAATAAAGCTCCAAGGCCTTGTCCCATCCAGGAATCGCTGAAGGAATCACTTTGATCCCAGTTTGCTCCCAAATCCCTGTTGGGATTGAATCCCAAACACACCCAGAACTGTTTCTGCTCTTTGTGGTCCGGGTACGGGTCCTTGAGGTATTTCTTGTCTGCTGCATGAGATTGGTCAAACAGGGGTTTTTTTAACTAATAGTTTCCCTGTAAAATTCCATTTTAAAAGCAAATGATCTTTCCAGGACAGTGGAGTTACAGGGAAAAGCCCCATCTCCCCAAATCCAACTTGCAGGATTTTATCCTGCACATTTCCAGGATTCCAGATTTCTCTTTGTGGGTTTTTTGTTTTTTTTTTTTAAGAAGTGGGAAGGCTGGGCGTGGGGTTACACCTGATCCCAGTTTTTTCTGAGCTTCCCTTGGCCTTCCTGCAGGGAAAATGCCTTCCCAGAGCTCCAGGCTCAGGAGAAGGATGTGCCAAGGGGAGTAGGGAAGGCAGACAAGGAAATATTCTGGTTCTCTAAGAGTGTTTAAGAGCTGCTCTGAGACACAGAGGGGCTGTTTGGAACTGAAAATCCACCCTGAGTGGAGGCAGTAGGAAAATGTTTGGCATCCAAGCAGGAAATGAGGGAAGAGAAGGAAAATATGGGAAAATATTTGAGTCAATTGGTCGAGCAGAGGAAGAGCATCCATGGGAAAGCCAAAGGAAATCCCTGCTTTTTTTTTTTTGGTGGGAAATTCGGCCTCAGGAACGTTTTGCCACTGCTGAGCAGGTATTGCCAAAAGAATAAATTGAATATTGGGAATTCTAGGAAAAGGCATAAAGGACAAGCCAGGATTAGTCCTCTGAACTAAGTGATGGTGCATTCCCATCTTGAATGGGAAGAAAAGAATAGAAAACATTTGAGAAGCTCAAATAGAAAAGGTCTGGAAAGGAAAAGAATGATGAAATCCCAGGAATGATCCATGCCACAGTGGGCTGGGGCTTTTCTGCTTGGAGACCACTGGAAATGTTTGAAATCATGAGGAAAACAAAAGAGGAAAGGTTTTATTCTCTGTTTCTCACAATATCAGACTAAAGAGCCGCCCAGCCAGGAGTTTTCGAAGCACCATCATGCAATTTTTTCTTCTGATTAAATGTGGAACTCTTTGCTCCAGGGTGCTGGGGAAGCAAAAGGTGCAGATGGGTTTCGGAGGGGATTAGAGACAAATCAGAGCTGATGGTCCAGATGCATTCTGTGAGAAGCTGGGAGGGTGTAGGAAGGGAAGGATTGTGCACAGCCCTTCCTAAATACCTGACACTGCTGCTCGAGAAGGGCTTTTGGCCTGGCTTTGTTTGTGTGTTTAACAGCACTCTGCTGAAAATAATGCTCGTTAAAATCAATTATCAAACCACTTGGCTGGGGAGGAGCTGAAGCCAGAGCTGGTGATGCTGCTCATGGCGAGCTCTGGGTCTGCTCCAGGGCAAGGTGAACTGGCAGGACCAGGGATGAAGGGAGAGCTCTGAAATCTGCAGAGCCCCGGGCTTGTGCCAGTGCCAAAAGTGAATCCAGAGGCAGGAAGGAGCGATGTGGAATGAACTGCTTGGATTGTCCCAAAGTTTTAGCCAAGTCCTAAATGAAAGGGAGAGCACAGGGGTGTTCTAAGAGACCTACAAGCTGCAAAAATCCCGTAGACAAGCAGCTCCTTCCCATCCATTCCTCCTCCAGCGTGGATTTCCTCCTCTGCATAACTTCCTCCAGGCCCAACAGGAATCCCTTCGCTCTGGGTCGTTCCCTTGACGTGTTTTTCCTGGTTAAAATGGAATTATTTGTCCCTTTGGTGTCCCTAACCCTGCTCTCCCCTGTGCATGCCCGCAGTGAAGCCGCTGCCCACGCCGTAGCCACGCTGGCCGAGGCCACCCTTCAGGGAGGGGGACAGATTGTCCTGTCTGGGGAAACTGCAGCAGCGGTCGGGGCGCTCACCGGAGTCCAGGATGCCAATGGTAAGGCCTCTGCAAAGGTTTTATTTTGGTCTTTTTTTAGGCTCTTTAAAACAGCCTTTTCCTCTCTTTTTGTTGAAATGTCGCGGTTTTTCGGTGGTAAAATGCTCCTCCCTCACTCAGGGGGTCACTAACCAGGTGTGGGTTGTAATGTCAAGGTGGAATGGGAGCTTTAACCCCCTGTTTGCTCTCGTGGTTCCCCTCCTCTGCCAGCTGGCTCTTTATCCTGGTTTTTTTTTTGGGAAAACTTCGTGATGTGTGTCTGTGCCCAGCACAGGTAGGACCAGTCTTCATCAATTAACACAATTAGCCGGTGCCGTAATAAACTCATCTCCAAGATTCTTTAACCAACATTTTATTGCTTATTTCCTTCCCCTCTCAAGGCTTTTTTTTTCTGTGCTTGGTGGCTGCTCTTGAGTCAGCCTCGGCTCGTTTTCCTCCTGCTTTATTTTCCATCCTCCCGCCGCCGTCGATCCCTTGGTTCCAGGGGTTCTCTGTAGCACCTCTCACTCGTTCTCTTACACCTCTTCTGCCGAGTCTGGTGACTTCTGCAGCTCTTCAGACTAGAAATAAAACTGCAAATCCACAGAAACCGCTCCAGGGGATGAATGGAGTGTGCAAATGTGCCTCGTTGGGGCTCATCCGCTGCCTCCAGCTGCTCTGTGCTGCTGCCTGACCCTGGAGGTGTTCGAGGAGCACCTGGACGTGGCACTTGAAGCCTTGCTGTTGGCTCATAGGTTGGACTCAGCGATCCCAGAGGTCTTTCCCAGCCTGACTCTGGGATAATTTCCAAGCTCAGCCTGGTTATTGTGGCATTATCCAAGAAACCCTCTGGGTTTTTTTTGGGTTAAGTGGAAGGAGGTGTCAAAATCAGCCGGAAAAGGGCGCAAGCTGTGAGGAAACATCACCTCGAGGGGTGGGGCTGTTTGGACATGAATTGCCCAAGGTGGGGGGCCTGAGTTGGGTGGCAGAGCTGTCACTTTGCATGAAAAGCAGAGACCTGCTTGGGTGACACCTGACTTCCATCGAAATCCTCATCCAGCCGGGAGCGCGCTCCCGTTGAAACGTCAGCGTTCAGTTTGCAGTGGAGGGAGGAGGAATTTCACTGGGAGCTGGTTGGATTCCCTTGCTGTGGAGTCAGCCAGCCTGAAGAGGGAGCAGAAATGAAGGGAAATCCCTGTCCTGGGAGCTGGGAATGCCTCTGGCACCGAGGGAAGAGCGGGGTTGTGTTTATTCTGCAGCCCGGCGCGAGGGCGATAAGCGCCGCGTGTTTATCGGAGGCAGGATCTGACCCTGGATGCTCAAAAGCAGCGACTAATCAGATTTGGAAAAGCAGATCTGCACCCCTGGCTCCTTTTGCTCGGCTTCCAAAATGCTTTTTCACGGTCTGGATTCCTCTGGATGCTTCCCCTAAAAACTCTCCTTCTCCACACCCTCCCTGAGTCACTCCACCTCGCTCTCCCAGCATTGATATCATTTTAATGCAGGCTGGGCTATTTTTTTTTGTCCTTTTTATCTCCTTTTTTTTTCCTTTTCTTCCTAGCAGCCGAGTTGGAAATCAGATGGGATTTAGAGTGCATTAAGGGGAGAGAGACTGCAGCATTTTCCTGTGAGCAAAACCTCGCCCACAGCCCCTCGTCTGGTTTCCACTCTCCTTCGATTTGCTCTAATCTCCGGTGGTATTAAAGGGGAAGGGCTTTGGAGTCCTTGGAAGCTCCATGCTGTTGGTTCCTTACGTAACCAGCTAATATATGTCCCTCAGGGATGGAGGAGATGTTGGTATCCATTGCTGCTGGCTCTGCCTGGGGAGGGAGAGCAGATGGATTCCCAGCGCTGGCGCTGCCGGCGGGATTTATCTCCGTAGCCGGGCCGTGAGTGGGAGCATCCTCCTGGACACCATTTGATGGATGCAGCAGGGACAATCCACTCTGTGCCCTTCCAGCCAGAGGAGGTGGAATTGGGAGTGATTTGGGGAGAACAACTGGGTTAGAGCCAGAATGGTCCTAACCAGCGAATTCCCCCTGCTCGCTGTTGCTTGCAAGGCCTTGATTTGCTGATATTCCCAATAAATGCTTCTGTCTGGGAATGCTCTTACCCTTCTGCAGGACTTTTCTGAGGGAAAATCCTATCTGGAAGGGTAGGATAGAAATTTATCCCCATGTTATCGACAGGGAGAAGGAGAGAGTTTGACACTCCTGGAAGTGTCCAAGGCCAGGTTTGGAACAACCCGGGATAGTGGAAAGTGTCCACTATCCATAAGGAGATGATCTTTAACTCACTGCCAACCCAAACCATTCCATGATTCCTGTGAAAATTTCTGGAGGTCAGGCAAGGTGTTTCACTCCTGATTTTAGCCATTAAGTGTAACTACTCTCTTTTGTAATTATTATTATTTTTTTCTATCTCACTATGGCAATTCTTCCCATCCCTCCTCTGGAATTATCTGAATAATAATAATAATAACAATAACAATAATAATAATAATAATAATAATAATACAACCAAGATGGCTAAAAAGAGGAAACTTGGATATATTCATGGATTTGTTGAAGTCTAGGGCTGGATACCTTGCAGGGAGCCCAGGAACGTGGCCGAACCACGAAAGGGCCGTGGATAATGTCGTGATCTCAGCTGAAGGAAACAAGATCTGCTCCCGTGCAGTGTCAAACCCACTGAGTGCATTGTGGTTTTCCTGCCCCTCTGCAGCATCTGCTGGGAGTGGGGGCGCAGGAACCGGTGACCCCACTCTTGGAGGCTCAGATGGTTTCGTTCCTGAGTGGTTGGCATTAAACAGAGGAACGTGGAGAGCGACTGGAGGGGATGGTGGCAGCACCAATCCCTGAAAACGCCGGGAAACGCCCTGCTGAGAGGGAGCTCCGTGCTCTGGAGCCGCTTTTGGGGCGAGGGGAGCTCGGTGAGCGCGGTGCCGGTGCTGGAGCATCCTCCTCCCGCTGCCTTTTGTTTGCCATTGATCCGTGGGGGCCCTGAGAGCTGCCAGGGCTTCCCGGCTGCGTCCTGAAATATTGATGAGGCTCCTGGCGGGGCCGTGCCTGCGCAGGGCTGCCCGGGAGGGGCCCTCCCTGAGCAAGGAGGGTTTAACAACCTCATCACGAATCCGGGGTTGTTTTTGAAGGTGAGAGGAGTGGAATGCTCCAAGCTCCAGCTCCAAGCTCCAGCTCCAAGCTCCGGCTCCAAGCTCCAATCCAATGGGATTCAAACCAGGGCATGGAATGAGGCACAGTGGAAAGAGTTGGGAAGGAAGAGGCAGTGCAGGATGTGGGATCGAGCCATAACCAGGGAATTAATATCACAGACAGGAGCTTGGCCCAGCCAGAGATCCAATGGATCCTGCTTGTCCCCCTTTGTCCAGGGATCCAATGGATCCTGTTTGTCCCCCTTGGCCCAGTGAAGATCCAATGGATCCTGCTTGTGCCCCCCAGCCAGAGATCCAATGGATCCTGCTTGTCCCCCCCAGCCAGAGATCCAATGGATCCTGTTTGTCCCCCTTGGCCCAGTGAAGATCCAATGGATCCTGCTTGTCCCCCTTTGTCCAGGGATCCAATGGATCCTATTTGTCCCCCTTGGCCCAGCCAGAGATCAATGGATCCTGCTTGTGCCCCCTAGCCAGAGATCCAATGGATCCTGCTTGGCCCAGCCAAGTTCCAATGGATCCTGCTTGTCCCCCTTGGCCCACCCAAGATCCAATGGATCCTGCTTGTCCCCCTTGGTGCCCTCTTCCTGTCCCCAGAGCACGTTTTCCTGNCTTGGCCCAGCCAACATCCAATGGATCCTGTTTGTCCCCCTTGGTGCCCTCTTCCTGTCCCCAGAGCACGTTTTCCTGCTGGATCTCCTCCCCGTGCTGCTGGAGATGCTCCTGGCAGCACAAAGGGTGACACCGAGAGGAGCCCTGCACCGAGTCCTGCCCTTCTCCATCCCAAAAACCCCAACCCCTGCTCTCCACACAGCCAAAGGGGGCCGTGCTTAGGGCTGGGGGCGAGCCAGGATTTGTGATGGAAGCCCGGGGAGAGCTTTAGGGCCTGACGTGGGCGGTGGGGGATTAACGAGCTCCCTGCTTTCGCAAACCCCGGGGAGGAGGCGTCGGTACCCGAGCGTCCCGTGCGAGTCAGCGCGGGGTAAAGGAGCCCCCAGCGGCTTTTGGGGTGACGGTGCCACTCTGAAACGCTGCTCCAGGTGGTGATTTCGGTGTGGGAAGGGGTTTAAATGCCGGAAAAGCTTCAGTTCTGGGCGAGGCTGCCGAGCTGTCCCCAGCCTTGGCCGTGCAGATGGGAAATGGGAACGCTCCTCTGGGCAGCTCCGGAGCGCGGCTGCCGGTCCCACCCCGCTCTCTGAGGGCTGGAAAACACATCCAGGAGGGAAAACAGGCAGGGTTGGGATCCTGTTCCCTGTCCTGTATCTCCCAGAGAGCGCAAACGCTCGGATACGCTGGGAAATCCCAGGTTTGGGATCCCCATCCTCGCTTTGGGATACCTCGGGATAAGGAGGTGCAGCGCTGAGCCACCGGGGCCTGGTGGCTTTTTCACATGAGAGAAATATTTCTAAATTTTGGGGGGAGGCTTAGGGGGCTGCAAATGTCACTTTTTAAGAAGCAGTGGTTTATGGTTTTCCTGTTGGATCTCCTTTTTAGGGAACATGGAGCCAAATGAGTCGCTAGCAGCTTGGCAAAGTGCAGATGAGCATGGTTGCCTCCAGGAGGACAGGAAGGAAACAGTCAAGCTTGTTGTAGGGCCTCCCTGGTGGGAACAGGATTTTTTAATGAAGGTTTACCCTGAAACAGGTAGGATTTAATCCCAACCTGAAGGAAAGGTGAGGAAAATCGTTTTTGCAGCTGTGTTTCAGATGAGAGGGTAGAAGAGATGCCAGTGGCAGCCAGCGAGGAGAGCAGAAGAGTGAATTCCTGGGTTTGCTGGGCAGCTCCAGGAACAGGGAGAGCTGTTTCCTAGAGGACAAACTGTGTATAAATGAATAATTATCAGCAGTGGAGCTGCTGGACTCTGAGTGAAAAACCTTGGCATAAACCTCAGTTGAAAGGAGCTTAGTCCTTGTCAAGCCTGGGTCTGTTCTCCCAAGGAACAAGCGACAGGACCAGAGGAAACGGCCTCAAATGGCATCAGGGGAGGTTTAGGATATGAATTCCTCACTGAAATGGGTGTCAGGCATTGGAACAGGGCAGGGGTGGATTCCCCATCCCCATTTGGATTTCAAAGCCCTGTGGATGTGGCACTTGGGGACACGGGGCAGCGGTGGCAGTGCTGGGAATGCTGGGACTCGATCTGGGAAGTGTTTTCCAGCTTTAATGACCCCATGACTCCAAGGACACTCACATCCCTGTAGAGAGAGGGTTCCTGACTGCATCCCCGTGCCCACACCCGTTCCCTGCCAGCCTCTGGCTCTCCGCTCTGCGTGACCGGGAATTCCCCGCCGGGATTTTGGGACGCCGGCCGCAGCTCCCATACCAGCAACCAGCTCGTCCCCACAGCTCTGCCACGACCCAGAACATCCCCCAGCCCCCAAAAAGTGCTGCTGTTTGCAGCCACCCCTCCCAGCAGGGCCGATCCCTGGCACACCTTTGCCCTCCCCGGCGGCTCCCGCGGCGTTTGCCCGTCCCGGGGCCGATTCCCGGCGCTAATCCCGAGCTGGCCCCGTGACGCGGGGCTGTCACGGCTTTGCTCTGACATCCTGGCGCTGCTGACGAGGCGGCTGCTGCTGCTGCTGATGATGATGATTAGGATTTGTCTGCCCACCAACGGGGGCTAAAAATAGTCCCTGCTGCACCACGTCCACGGGCAGAGCTTCCCCGGGTCCCCTTCCAGGGGTGGGATGGAACCGGCCCCGCACAGCCCAGCACGGGCACGGGCTGGAGCGGATCCCTTTGGGCTTCCCTGATAAGTTCCATGGTGGGGACACAGAATGGTCATTTCTGGGGGCAGTTTGGCTTTTTTTGGGGTAGGGAAACCTCATTTTATTGCCTTTATTTAGCCTGGAGAAGAGGAGGCTTCAGGGAGACCTTACAGGAGCCTTCCGGTGTGTAATGGGGATTTATAGGAATGGGGCTTGCAGGAATGGCTTCCCATTGCCAGAGGGCAGGGATGGATGGGATCTTGGGAAGGAATTCCTGGCTGGGAGGGTGGGGAGGGGCTGGAATAGAATTCCCAGAGAAGCTGTGGCTGCCCCTGGATCCCTGGAAGTGTCCAAGGCCAGCTTGGAGCACCCTGGGACAGTGGAAGGTATCCCTGCCCATGGCAAGGGGTTGGAGCTGGATCTTCAAGATCCTTTCCCACCCAAACCATTCCATGATTCTTGGGGAAAAATACTTTTCTCTGATGAGCACTCGGGCTGTTCCAAGGCCTCTCTCCTCTTTGTAAGAGCAGCAGTACCAGGGGACCACAGGGAGCCTCCTGGGTGGTTTTGTGCCCCTGCTCTGTATCCAAGCCTCACATGAAGTCTCCAGGCTGCTCTTTAGCCCCAAACCCGCCTTAGGGATCACAGAGGGAGGAGGCAGCACCTTGGGGAGGCACCAGCGGTGACTCAATTCCTGATGGGATCAGCGTGTCCATGCCATTGTTCCCAACACCCCAAAGGAGAGGAACCCCTTCCCTGGGGCAGGGAGCCGCTGCCGAGGCTTTTGCTGGGAAAATTTCATCCCTTCCATCACCCCTCCCAGTCCTGCTGATCCCGGGGAGCTGCCACCCCACAAACGAGCCGTGCCCCGCCTGGCCTCGTCTCCCGGCTCCTCCCTGACCTCGCAGCATCTCCAGCACCTCCCTTGCCCTCCCCGTTTCCCCTCCCCTGGTGAGTTTTGACATCCATTGCTGCCATCAGGCCGTTGAGACTTACGGGCTCCCCAGCTGTCACAGCCCAGGCTGGCCCGGTTTAAGCGCAGGCCATTTACCTTCCACGTGTCCCGAATTAGGGGAAATGGACGGGAGGGCGCTGGGTCTGTTTAAAAATTAAAGCTGATTACGAGGCATTAACATCACATTTAAAGGAGTAGACAGCAGCCCTCCTCTCTCAGCATGGTTGCAATATGTTCCCTTTTGTTCTGGGCTGCAGGAGGGAAGGGAGCGGGGCTGGTGGCGACTCCGGGCCGGGCGGGATTTCTTCTTTAGCCATAAATTTTGAAAGAGGAGCTGCCTGGCGGCTGGTGCAAGAATTTAAAGCAGGTCTGACTGCCTGAAACAGTCCCCATCTTTGCCATCCTAACAGGAAGATGGAATTCTTCTGGCTGATCCTGAATTTCCTTTGGAAAATTCAGATGATCTGCATTGATTTGTTTCCGAGTTGTTGAATTGGGAAGTTTCGTATCTGATGGATCCCAGTTGGTTTTTTGTTAAATCCCACAGTTTACATGGTGACTCTTCATCCCAAACCAGGAACTGCTCAGTCTGGCTGGGAACGCTCTGAATGTGGTGCTTGACTGGGATTTGTTGTGGGTTTAGGTTGGATTTGAAGCCTGGGTTTTTGGGGGGATTTGTCTGATGTTTGCCCAGGCTTCTGCACCTTCATCTCACAGCCCCTCAATAATCCAGGTGGCTTCACAAGGAGCTGCTCAGTGCAGGATGGGTGCTGAAAAGAGGCCTTTTGGCAGGTGAAGGGATGTATTTGTACTCCCTGGATCCTGCTTTTCTGTGTCTTCAAGAAATCAAAGCTCCAGGGAGAGCTCAGAGCCCCTTCCAGGGCCTCCAGGAGAGCTGGAGAGGGACTGGGGACAAGGCCTGGAGGGACAGGACACAGGGAATGGCTTCCCAGTGCCAGAGGGCAGGGATGGATGGGATCTTGGGAAGGAACTCCTGGCTGGGCTTGAATTCCCAGAGAAGCTGTGGCTGCCCCTGGAAGTGTCCAAGGCCAGGTTGGATGGGGTTTGGAGCACCCTGGGACAGTGGGAGGTGTCCCTGCCCATGGTAGGGGGTGGAACTGGATGACCTTGAAAGGTCCCTTCCCACCCAAACCCTTCCATGGTTCTGTGATCTCTTAATGAGACTTTTCATTTGACTTTACCACCACCACCATTCACATTAAATCCATGTTCAGCCACCATTCCAGGTGGGTTTTTTACAGTTTATGGTGACAAAATCCCAAAAAACTTGGCTTTGAGAGCCACGTCCTGAGCTTTGCTGGTCCCCTCTGGGGCTGCCAGGGTCTGTGGCTCTGTGGTCACAGCAGGTTTTTTTTGGGGGAGCCTGCAATAGATGGGAATTTTAATCCTTGGATAAGCCTCTGTCTGAAAGAGATGTGGTGGGATCCAGGCAGGAAAGGGGGCTTCTTTTCCTGGATATGTCTGGAAGCACAGAGCAGGACAGACAAACATTTCAGTCCAGGAATGAGGATGGGAGGGGATGGAGGTGCTTGTGAAGGGTGGCTGCCAGCAGATCCCACCAGTGCCACCCTCTGGGATCGGTGTTTTGGCTCCAGGCTGGGATAGGGAATTGCTCTCCTGACAAGCTGCACACCTCCAGCCCGGTGCTGTTTTATTTGTAGCTCTTGGCTTAGGGAAGAGGGCACAGGTGGGCTCAGAAATGCAGCTCTGGCCAGTCCTGCACCTCTCCTGACCCATCAGAGATGCTGCTGAGTGCTTTTTCCAGACCTCCTCCTCCTCCTCCACGCTTATCCTAACCCAGATCAGAGGCTTGGTCAGCAGAGCTCGACCAGCAGAGCTTCTTCAGGGGGTCCAGAGAGGGTTGTGGTGCTCCTGGAAGGGCCATCACAGCCTGGGGAAAGCAGGAAAGGAAGCCCAAATCAAACCCAGGCCCTGCTTTGCTGCTCCTTTCTCCCAGGACACAATTCCCATGTGGTGGATTCTCCCTGCAGTGACAACTCACTCCAAACTACCTGGAGCGTGTGGCAGCCCCACCTCAGCTTTTTGAGCTCATCTTTGGAAGACTTTAACAGCAGAGATCCCAGGACAGCTTCATGCTGCTGGCATGATCTCTGCTCCTCCTCCTCCTCCAGGAAACCCCAAAGGAGAGGTCCCAGCTCTCCCTCCTTGTGAGCTGCTGCCCAGAGCGGATCTAAATTTGTGTCTGGAGTTCAGGGCAGTTCCTTCAGCTGATCCCAAGTGACCCCTGGCTGCCTGAGGGTGAGGATGGGCAGTGATCCCCACATCTGTGGAGCAACTGCAGCATCTTCCAGCGCAGATTTTGGCAGATTTTGGCTTGCAGGGCCTCCTGCCCCGTCCCCATCCGCGTTGGGATGGGACAACGCTGCACCAGGGGCAAGGCTGGCGATGTCACCTCTGTCCCTACCTGTGCTGTGCCACTTCTGCCCCTTGCAGCACCCGAGGAGCTGCAAGGGAGCAGCCTGTGATCACCCCGAATCAGGGCACATGGAGAGGGGCTTCCTCTCCATCGGGGGCTGCAATCTGCTGCTCCAGGGCAGCAGGGCACAGCCCCTGCCCTCCCTGGCAGGTGCCCTCGTGGCTCCGGGCAGGGCGGGATCAGGCCACCCCCTCCTCTGCAGAGATGTGGGAAACGTCGCTGGGTTTTGAATGGATTGGAGGCTCGTCTGACCCCAGGGCACTCTGTGAGCTCCGGGGCCCTTAATGGCTGTCGGTGGGTGCAGGGTGCAATCCGATCCAAATGGGAAGCTGGCTGAAATCCCAGCAAGCTGTTGTTGCTGTGGGGAGGCGTCTTAGGAAATGAGATGGGCTTTGTGAGCTCTCCCCGCTCCGGGCAGCCCCGGGGAAGGAGAAATGCCCTGTCTGCACCTCGGGGCTGCTCCCTGCTCTGAGGTTCGCTGGTTCTTCATTTACCCAGCTCGCTGGTCTTTTGTTTTACACCAAAGTTTCCTCCCCGCGGGCGGCTCGTGGTTTCTGTTCTCCCTCGCTGCCTGCTCCTCTCTTCGGAATGCGCGTTCCCGCTTCCTGCACGGACTTCTCCAGACTCTGAGGTTTCTCTTGGGTTTCTTTGCCTTAAAAAGTGCTGGGTCCCTCTTTCCTGAGAGCCTCA
Source organism: Aleadryas rufinucha (assembly GCA_013397815.1). Classification (NCBI taxonomy): domain Eukaryota; kingdom Metazoa; phylum Chordata; class Aves; order Passeriformes; genus Aleadryas; species Aleadryas rufinucha. Next base: position 16,834 of record VZTH01011492.1, read on the forward strand.
GCTGCTTCCTCAGCAGGGCCTGACCTCCCGAGTTCCCCTGTTGCTTTTTTTCCGAGCGCATCCAGAGGATCGCTCCGCGCCTGGATTTATCCTCTTGGTCGGATCTCCGGAGCAGGGACTGATTTTAAAGCCTAAAAGCACAGCCCCATCTGTCTCGTGCCTCTGGGGCATAGTAAAGAGCCCTGTCCTGCAGCCCCTGAGCCTGGCAGCAGAAAGGTTTTCCTTGTGCACCAGCCCTGCCCTGGCACAGCGAGGAAGAGGAGAGGTTTTAATGGATTTTCCCAAGTGGCTGCAGTGAACTTCTCAGATCTCTGTTTCCCCCGAGCGAAACTCAACGTTCAGCCATTAGATTTTGGGGTTGAAGAGCACATTTCCCGCTCTGGGATTGATTAGGGTGTTATTTGAGGCACCAGCAGGTTGGACAGCATCCTGAGGAGATGCAGCTCCACCTCGGCATCCTTTGCCTGGGGACAGCGGGGTGGCCTGGTCCCAAACACTGCTGGGCACCCGAGGAAGAGAAGGGAAATTCATCACCTTAAAGACTCTTCCAGCCTCCAACACTTCGATTGGAGCCTCATCAATGGACAGCAGGAGGCTCAGCACTGGGATCACCCTGGCTGAGCCCAGTGACGGCCGAGCAGAGGGCGTGGAGGTGAAACCATCCCCCCCTGGTGCCCTCTGACCACCGGGAACGCTTCTCCTGCAGCCTGGAGTCCCTTTGGGAAGGCAGCAGCGGCGGCAGAGGAAGGTGATGGGTCTGTCCCTGCAGGCCCCTGTCTCCCAGTGACCTTCTCAGCTCGTGGAGACAGCTTGGCTTTGCTGTAAAGCAGCTCATGTGACAGCGGTAATCCGCAGAGGGTAAACAGCTGCGCAGGAGGATTCCGGGGAATCGCCCTATTTTCCCTGCTCCCAGGGCCCAGGCCCTCTCCCGGAGGCTGGGAGAGGCTGCACAGCTCCATCCCTGCCGGATGTCTCTGGAGCCAGGTCAGGAGCACGCGCTTCCAGGATTCCTCCTGGAACCCTCGTGGAGCTGCAAAACAGGTTCCAAGAATTTAAAAAAAAAAAGCCATTTCTCCTCGAGATTCTCTGAATCTTTGCCAAAACCACAAGTGACATTTTTAAGCCTGAATTTTATTTGTCTCCCACCCTCCCTATTTTTTGGCATAATTTATTCCCTCACAGTTGTACAAATCCCTCTCTGTGTAGCACCTTCTGATGGCTCATGTGGACCCCCTGCAGCTCCAGGGATATCGATGGACCTTTTGCCATCTGCCCATGGGAAGTTAAATCCTGCCCTGGAGAAGATGGAAAGACTGAGGGAGCGCTAGCTTGGAGCTGGTTTTAAATTAATCATGGTATTGTTATTCCCACCTCCATCTTAGACTGCAGCAAACTTCCTTTCCCTGTGGGTTTGCCCTCTTATTGCCACGGATCCCTGAACTTCCCCATCTCTGTTTTCCCCACCATTTCAACCTTCCAAACCTCCCAGGGGAAGTTCAGTGAGTGTTTTCTGGTGCTGGCAAGCCCAAGGAGCTGATGACAGCTAAAGCAGGTGGGTTTAGCCCAAGGTCCAGGTCCCTGCACCACCCAGGCAGCGATTCCCCTCAATTCCCTGCAGGAATGAGGTGCCTTGGATCGGGAAGGCAGCAGTTACATCACAGCCACGGGATCCCTGCGTTTCTCAGGCAGAAACCACCACCAGCAGGGTGTTTGTGGCTGCGATAAATTGTCCACCAGTGGCCTGGGTGAGACAATCCCTCGTTTCATGTAAGCCACAGCCCAGCCCTGGGGAGGGACCATCTGTTCCTCTGGCCTAGGACAGATTTGAGCACGAGCCCTCGCAGTGAAAGGCTCTCTGCTATTCCCCTGAGCCGCCTGATCTCTTCCCTTCCACCTCTTCCCATCGGGGGGAGGGAAAAAAAAAAAATAACCCAAAAACCCCGAAGCTTTGTACTCCCAAGCATTAGGGGGGCTCTAATTGGTGTGTAAATTGGGACTGCTGCGTTTAAGTGGTGGACATGGAGCTAATGGAAGTGGAATTTTATTGCTGGCACAGACAGGGGATGTTCAGCTCCTTTGAAGTCGCGGGGATCAGCAGCCAGGGGGGTTTGTGTTCGATCAGAGCCAGCAGTGAGTCTGGTTCCTGGTTGTTTCCCGTTGCTCTGACCCATGGATGAGTTATGATGTCCTTCTCAGAGGTTCCTGGTACATTTTCTTTGCCAAAAAACCCAAGTTTGAGTCACACTTCCAAATAGGAATTACAGATTAAGAGGTTTGAAGTCCAGCAGGAAATCAGAACATTAACAAGACTTGGCTGGGTTTTAGGGTCTCTGTGTGTGTTTGCTGCTGTTGGAGATGTGCTTCCTCACCTGTGGGCCTCCCACCAGAGCCAGAGCAGTGGGACTGGGGCCTGAATCATCCCAGCAAGCACGAAGCAGAAGGAATTCTCCTGCCACATCCAGAACTCTCTCATTTTCCAACCTGTTCTGTCCTGCCCTGGGAAGGGACAGGACAGGCTCTTGCACAGCTTGATTCTCCTCACAGATTTTGTCCTGTGGGTCCATGTGCCACAGATCTTCCCTTTGCACATCCAGGGTGAGGCCCAGAGAGACAAACCAGCTGGAAAACTCCTTTCTGGGAAAACAAACTCATCCCTCTCCCTGCGCCCATCGTCGCCTTCTCTTGGTGCTCAAAGGAGGCTTCCAACGCCCCGGCCTCGATGCTTTGGGCACGAATGTTCTGTGCCTTCAGTCACCAGGCCAGAGCCCAATCTTTCTGGTTTTTAGCAACAGATGTGCAGGGTTGAAAAGGGAGGAATCTGCCAGAGGCAGCAGCATTCCAAGAATAAATACTCCCAGGAGAGAGAGAGGTGGGAACCCACCCCACCGGCCGCGCAGCCGGGGCAGTGGGAGACGGTGGCGCACAACAAAAAGGGAGGAATGTGGTCTGTAAAAACTTGCTCTTCACGTGAGAAGTTCCACATCTGAGCCGTGCTTTCGCTGTGATTTATTGCTGAGGATGGGCCAGGTCCTACCTGGGGGGAAGCTGTGCCAAACTTGTCCTATAAAAGGCTGGGGACACCAAAGCGCGGGGCACTGCTGGTGCTGGTTTGGAGCAGGGATGCTTTTCTAGCTGGGTTTGGAGGGTGTGCTTGGAGGATAAAGGGATAAAAGGAGCCTTCAAGTGCATTTCCAGCCCCTTTTTTCCCCCCCAAGGATAAAAGCCAAACTTACCTCCTGGTAGCTGACAGCACCTCTAGTGCAAGGTGAGGCTCCAGCAGATCGCCACAGCTGCAGCTTCCCATGTCGAGGCAAAGCTTTGAACGCCTTCCCAAGGAATTCTCCTCCTCCAAAAGCTCAGCTGTGGGGGCTCACGTCCCCTCTGCTGGGTCAAGAGCCCGGAATTCCCTGGCACAGAGGCACTGATGGGGTACAGGGGGGAGAACTCATTGCGTTGGACCCGCCGGTGGGCCGTGAATGTGCGCCCTGTTGTGTTCCTGGGGAACAAATCAGCAAAACGCTGGGAAAAAGGGCTTTTAGATGGAGCCAGGGCCTATCTGGTTACAGATTGCCTTTCTGCCAGCACAATGGCTGCTTTTATGTCCCCATGTGCTCGGCGCTCTGGAGGATGTGCCCACGGCAGTGCCCGCATGCGATGCGTCGGCACCGGCCCAGCTGAAACCGGCTCAGAGCCTTAAAATCCCATGGAGCTCCTCCCAGGCCCCGAGGAGAGCCTGGGTTTCGTGAACTTCCCAGCCTCGTGCTCTTGGGGCACGCAGAAATTCCACTCTGGCAGCCATTTCTGCTCCTCATTCGTCTGTCATCCCTTGTGGAGAGCTTTGTTGGAGGCGGCCTGAGCTTCTCCGGGATGGATTTCACTGCTTCGATGGAGATTCCCTCACTGGGCCTCTCTGGGCCAATTAAACCATTCATCTAAATCTTTGTAAGATATCTGGTAGTGCCTTATTCTCACCTCCCACTTTACCTCCCCCTTACACACACAATGTTCTGTGTGCAATTAGAAATATTTTAATTACTCTGCCCTAATATTGGGGTGCTGCTCCTCTGTGGTCACTGAATTTTCTCCTCCTCTGTGGGCACTGAGTTTTCTCCTCCTCTGTGGTCACTGAATTTTCTCCTCTGTGGTCACTGAATTTTCTCCTCCTCTGTGAGCACTGAGTTTTCTCCTCCTCTGTGAGCACTGAGTTTTCTCCTCCTCTGTGGTCACTGAATTTGTGGGCACTGAGTTTTCTCCTCCTCTGTGGTCACTGAATTTTCTCCTCTGTGGTCACTGAGTTTTCTCCTCCTCTGTGAGCACTGAGTTTTCTCCTCCTCTGTGGGCACTGAATTTTCTCCTCTGTGGTCACTGAATTTTCTCCTCCTCTGTGGGCACTGAATTTTCTCGTCTGTGGTCACTGAATTTTCTCCTCCTCTGTGGTCACTGAATTTTTGCACTCACCCAGTAAACCAAAGGATGCATTTCCTATAAATACATTAATTACCCCCTCCCCAGCTGTAGCATTTGCCCTCTTCCCAGCCTTTTTACACTCACATTTCACTGTCAGACATCCTGTTCAGGTTGCAAGCGGAGCCTCGCAGGGAGTTCATCAGCTGAGCGGATTTTTGTGGTGCTAGTTCGGAATGTTGGGATTTAGCTGGTTTTGCACTTTAGGTCCCTCTTGGTGTTTCTCGGGGTTAAAGGGGCTGTTTCTGTCTGGTTTTGGTGCCTGGACACCATTTAGGGTCAAAATACCTTTGGGATGTGCTGGTATCTCCTTCTCAGCCTGACACAAGCCGAGCTCTTGTAATCGTGACTTTAAGTAAAGAATCAGTGAGGACAGAGGTTTGGATTTTAACAACTCTCAGCAGCAGCAGCCCTGTGGTGATGGGGGAGGTTTTGGGGTTGCTGTGACTTTAGGATTTGTGAAGTTTGGCGTTTTCGAGGTCAGGGACCCTGTTGCAAGGTTAAAGCAGCGAATCAAAGAAGGGAAAACCCCACAAATACCCTGGGAGCACCCAGCAGCCCTGAGGAGTTACAGGTGTTGGAGCAGGAACCTGAGGGCAGAAGTAGGATGGGTTGTGAGGGGGGCACATCACAGGAGGGCAGGTAGAACCTTTGACATGATCTGCATTCCCTTCCCTCACTATTTATAATTGACACCAATGCCCAAAGTGTTGTCCCTGCAGAAACTCTCCCAAATATTTCTCTGCTTCGTTAGGATATGGGATATTTCAGTTCTTTTTTTTAAAAAAAAATAATGATTCTATTCAAACCATTTTATTTCTAAATGGACTTTTATCACTCAGGTAATAAAATCTTTCAGTGATTCGAGGTTTTGAATTGTAGGCATTTCAGTAAATTTAGCAAAGCCCTGCCTTTGCTTTGCACAGTAGCCTTTAATAAAACCATATGGAAAGCAGAGGACACTAAAAGCTGTTTAAAAAAGCAGGATGAGAATCAGCCTCAGTTCTCCCTCTGGGAGAGCCCCTGGGGATGTTAAAAGCGTAACAGGGCAGTCAGCAAAATATTTGTGGCGAAATCTAACAGGGATCCCTTCTAGGTGATTGCTCAGAATCTGATTCGTGGGTTCAACACCTGATTTTTGTGAGAAGAGGAGCAGACTGATGCACCTTTAGGTGCTTCCCTACTCCCCGAGAAGCTTGGCACGGATAAATCTGCCCCAAATTTGTAAATTTGTACTGACACCCAGCAGATCGTGGGGGAAGCAAATCCCAACTGGAGCATGCCTCAGGGGTTGTGCTGGACTTTCTCTATTTTTATCTGTGTTTCGTGTAGGGATGATTGACCACGATAGACTCGTAATCTTCTCAGGTGTGTCCACGCCAAAGCCAGCTCATCACGGAGGCTTAGACGGGCTGTTCTCTAAGCTTCCAGCCCTGGAGTCCCGTAAAAACCTTTCCTTGCCACGGGCAGGCACATTCCCCGTGTTTGTCACCTCTCCTAAGGGCCAAATCGACCCCAGTTTAAGGTGCTGGAGACCCAGCATAGAGGGGCAGGTCTAAGTGAGGGCTGAGCTTAAGCAAGCACAGCTTAATTCTGCCCAGGGCTGGTTCTCCAGCTCTAAATTCACCCCACAAAGGGGAGAGGGAGGGACAGGTGTGGACAGAGCAAAAGGTGTGGAGCTCCTCCACCCCCAGGAGACCCCAACTGCTGCTCTGCTTCTTTCCCAAGCATCCTTTTCTTCGAGTTTTTCCACCGAAATGAGGATGAAACGGAAAACCTGGGATTTCAGATTGTTTCCAGCGTTAAAAGTCATTGCAAGTTTGGTTTTTTTACTTCTGGGACTGTCCTTGCTGCAAAGACAGAGGTCCATGGCACTGGTGTCACCGGTGAAGGACACGTTTGTCACCACTGCTGGAGACTCTTGGTCTTTGCTGTGCCAAGGAAAAGTTTGGGCATCAGGTTGGCTCACTGGGATCTTCCTCTTTCCATGGAAGTGCTGAGGCTCCAGAGGGGATAATTCCTGTAAATCAGGAATTCCAGCCCTGTGGTTTTTTGCCTCCAAGTAAAGCGACCTTAAAAGAAGTCCCAAAACTCCCTAAAACATCCAAAACAAACCCCGAAAACTTAAAGCCCCCCAAAAGATCTGGAAGAAATAAGGGAGACTGAGCCGAAGATGTTTCAGATCTCGGCCAAGCCGTGGCCCTTCCCCTCCTCACAGGGAGGAAGAAAACAGGAATGTCCCCAAGATGCTGCTGCTCCCAGCTAGGGAAGGAAGGTTTTGGTCCCTGACCGAGGTTCGGAGATAAAACTCAAGTTTGGATGTTTGGATTTTATTTAACACAACTCCCTGATGCAAAACACCAACGTTTTGCTGAAAGCTGAGTGAGTGGGAGGAAGGGAAAATGGCTTTTGGATGGAGCCAGGGCCTGGATCGGTGTCAGGAAGGAGGTCCTGGATCAACCAGTGGCTTTATGGGCCACTGAGACAGCAGCTCCTGTTGCCCTGAAGGAGCAGAGCAGGAAAACTCCTTGCAACAGATCCAGAGGAGCCAAAGAATCCCAGACTGGATCTGTTAGGTTGGAAAAGATCTCCAAGGTCAAGCTGTGCCTGATCCCCACTTTGTCCCCCAGCCCAGAGCTCTGAGTCCTTGAAAAGCTCAGGAAAGAACAAGTCAGTGACAATATTAAGCAGGCAGGTGACACCCAGGGACGGTCTGAGAGATGAGGTGTGACCATGGAGATGTGGTGGGTGCAGGGAGGGAGGTGGTGACTCCAGGGCTGCGTCCCCTGCAGCTGTGGATGGGAATTTTTCATCTCATTTTGTCTCCTGCATTTACCTTTTGTTCTAAGCCAAGGCTATGATATAAATTAATTAACTCAACTTTGCTCTCAAAGCTTCAGGTGCCTCATTAAATTGTTCCTTATCGGGGTTTTGACCAGATTAGCTCTTGAAAAGACAAGTGATGGAGGATGTTGAATGAGGACTGCAGCTTTTTGCAAATTATTGTTTGGTGGAAAAAAAATCTTCATGTTTTGAGCTGACTGGTGCAGAGGTTCTGTAGGGAAGAGCTGTGACCTGTGAGCCTGGAATCAGAGGCAGAATTAAGCAGAGCTTAAATCACTGCTTGGGGGTTTTGTGATTTGTCAATATCACAGAATCCAGACTGGTTTGGGTTGGAAGGGTCCAAAGACCACCCAGTTTCACCCACACCTTCCACTATCCCAGGATGCTCCAAGTCCCATCCAGCCTGGCCTTGGACTCTTCCAGGGATGGTGCACTGAGCTATTTCTGATGGGAAAAAATCCTTCCAATTATCACCCGCAAAGATGCCTAATTAGAGTTGATCATTGATGCTCTTGCGGTTGAAGGGGTGAGAGATGGAGGGGCTGAGCTTTCAGTTCATCTTATCTTTAACTAAGTGTCCATGCCAAGAGATGTCTTCTGCTCCTCTGTCACTGCTGAGTGTGGTGGGATTCCTGAAATGCTTTATTTCCTTTATGGCTTTGGGTGAAATCCCTTCCTTGGTGTCGTGTCAACACCTCGTGCCTTGGGGGACGCGTTGAGGTCGGCAGTTTAGGATTTGTCAGGGTAACCCCTGACTTTGAGAGCTCTTCTTTCAGCTGCTGTGGTTGGAACTCGTTAAAGAGCTGGTTTATCTTCCTGAAAATACACCCTCGTGCCCATTGCATGTCCTCCCCCACCTCTTGAAGGCCTCTCGAGTCAGTCCCCCAGAAGGGAGGTGGTCAGGAGGATATTTTCTGGAAATCTTCGCAAACCAGGTTCCCAGGCAAAGGGAAAATCTAATAAAAAGCAGCTGTGGGGCATTTTAATGTTTGTGCTGAGCAGTGTTGGCAGTAACCCTTCAGGTGGTTCCAGAAGAGGACAGGAATGGTCTTTGCTCCAGGGTTCTGTAGGACCAGCCCCTTTCCTGCGCCAGCCTTGGTGTTAACCCACCTCTAGAAGACCTCCAGTGATGGAGACTTTGCTCCAGAGCTCCACCAACCTTACATTTTGCTGTTGTTTGGGATCTTTCCCACCTCCCAAGTTCAGGTTTCCATGCTGCACTTCAACCTCAGGTCTTACTGGGGAAAAGGCAATCTGAAAAGATGATTATTCCCTACTCACCTGCATCAGCCTTGAGGTATTTACACCTGGGAACGCAAACCAAAGCATGCCCAGTGCCCTTTTATTGTGTTTCCCAATGAGGGCAATCATTTCATTTTTTGGAGGTCCTCTGGCTTGATTTTTGGGGTTTTTTTGTGTATTAAAATCTACTCGTTCTGAACCGTTGACGAGAACTCTTCCATCTTTACTGGGGTTTTGACCAGAGTAGCTCCTGAAAAGACAAGTGATGGAAGATGTTGAATGAGGACTGCAGCTTTTTGCAAATTATCATTTGGTGGAAAAAAATCTTCGTGTTTTGAGCTGACTGGCGCAGAGGTTCTGTAGGGAAGAGCTGTGACCTGTGAGCCGTCTCATCTTCGAAAGTCGCCCTTGGCTCTGAAAGGAGTGTGGTGATGAGATGGCATCTGCTGGCCTCTGTGCTAGGGCCCCGTGGTGCATTCCTGAGCACAGGAATTTCGGCTGGATTCCTCAGCCCCTGCCTCCGCAGGAGGGGAAGGAGAAGTTGCAGGAGCATCGACGGCGGAAGGCGTCGGCCGGACGGTGCTCAGCACGGTTTGCTCTGGTTTCCCCTCGGTGCTGATGGAAACCAAGTCCTCTGAAAGAGTTGGACGTCAACAGCCAAGAAAGTCCAGCGGAAAATCCCACTCTTTTTAGCCTTTTCCGCTGGGGGCTGACACAGGGGGCTGAGGGACTCCTGAGGCCGCTCACTCCTGACCCTGCAGTGCTCACAGCCTGCAGCACTCATTGCTTTGGTGTCCAGAACAGAGCAAGAAGTGTCAGCCTTGGCCTCTGGAGCCACCGGGTCCCCAACAGCAGCACCAGCTTTTGGAAGGGCACCTGCAGCTCTCAGTCGAGGTTCTGGGTTTTCATAAGGTGATGTTGCCTTGCAAAAACCAGATCATGTCCTGTGCTCTCTGAGGGGCTCCAAGGTGACCGCTCGAGTCCTTGTGCATTTCCCATTCTGTCCCATAAAGGAACTCCCCAGAGCAATAATTCCGTGCTGCTTCACCACTCCAGACCTGTGTCCCTACTCCTCCATGCCCAGAGCGATTAATTCTGTGCTGCTTCACCACTCCAGACCTGTGTCCCTACTCCTCCACGCCCAGAGCAATAATTCCATGCTGCTTCACCACTCCAGACCTGTGTCCCTACTCCTCCATGCCCAGAGCAATAATTCCATGCTGCTTCACCACTCCAGGCCTGTGTCCCTACTCCTCCACGCCCAGAGCAGTGTTTCATGGCCTGGAGAGCCGTGAACTCCCCTCTGGTTCCACTCCACTCTTGGATTCTTCCCTCAAGCACGAGGGTGTTGAGAAGGTTCTCACCATCTCCCGCTTCTTGCTGGGGCCAGCCTGGCTCGGTGCTGCAGGGCTGGGCCTTGCCCAGGCCTCCTGGCTTCCTGATGTGGTAGCCACATGGGAATGCTTCTCCACTGCCTTCCCCTCCCCTTCCAGGGGCTGTTCCCATGGGAGTTTGCCTTGGCAGGAGATCGGCTCTCTGGTCACTCCTAGACGTCGTCATTGATGCTGCCAAAGACGAGGATTTCGCACTTTTTGAAGGAAAAAGCTTTTTCTGTTCTTAAGTTCAATGTGGTGACGGTGGTTGCTGTTGTCTGGTCAAGAGTGGGGCTGGTTCCTGCCTCCTCATCCTCCAGGACTTCGGTCTTGAGTTCCTGTTTGAGCTCCACGTGGAAAAGGTTTCATGCGAGGTCCTGCCGCTCAACCTTCCCGTGATGTAGAGGGCCAAGCCAAGAGGACGTCCCTCACTCCACGAGGGACTGGCAGTGTGGAATTCCACACTATCCCATTCCTCCCAGCCATTCCATGTGGCTTTGGGAATTCCACACTATCCCATTCCTGCCAGTCATTCCATGTGGCTTTGGGAATTCCACACTATCCCATTCCTCCCGGCCATTCCACGTGGCTTTGGGAATTCCACACTATCCCGTTCCTCCCGGCCATTCCACGTGGCTTTGGGAATTCCACACTATCCCATTCCTCCCGGCCATTCCATGTGGCTTTGGGGATTCCACAAGAAGTTTTCAGGATGCTGCATGGAATGTCCACGTTGTCCAACCAGGTTGCTGAGACAACTCCTGTCTTGGTGTCAGCATTCCAAGGCTCTCAGAACCTGCCTGTCCAGCTGCAAATTCCCACTGCTGCCGTAAGGAGAACGTGCCAGATGTTCACAGGGCTCGTGGCAGAAGGTTCTTCCTTCCATCTGCTGCCACGTCCCAGCTCGATGCTCCCAGTCCGGACAGAGCTTTGTCCCAGCTTTGCCTTGGGCTGGTTTCCTCACTGATGGGTCCCTGTGGTGGTAGGACCTGCGCTGCCATCCCAGCCCATCTTCCAACCATTCCTGCTGTGATTGCCTCACACCTGGGATGAGATTTCCAAGGTTATTCGGTCTCGAGGCATTTGGATGTGGAGCCACGCGGGCAGATGTCCAGAAAGCCACCAGTGTCCAGGGCTCATCCTACAGCGTGGACAGCAGGTCAGAGGAGGGGATTGTCCACCTCTGTCAAGAGACCCCACCTGCAGAGCGGTGTCCAACTTTGGGGACCACAGAAGGACGTGGAGCTGCTGGGGATGTCCAGGCTGGAGAAGAGAAGGCTCCAGGGAGAGCTCAGAGCCCCTTCCAGGGCCTAAAGGGGCTCCAGGAGAGCTGGAGAGGGACTGGGGACAAGGAATGGAGGGACAGGACACAGGGAATGGCTTCCCACTGCCAGAGGGTAGAGATGGATGGGATATTGGGAAGGAATTGTTCTCTATGAAGGTGGGCAGAGCCTGGCACCGGGTGGCCAGAGAAGCTGTGGCTGCCCCTGGATCCCTGGAAGTGTCCAAGGCCAGGTTGGACGGGGCTTGGAGCAACCTGGGACAGTGGGAGGTGTCCCTGCCCATGACAGGGCTGGCACTGGGTGATGTTTAAGGCCCCTTCCAACCCAAACCATTCCATGATTCCATGGCCTGAGCCTCTTTACACTGAACGGGAGATAAGGATGGACTCAACCTGAGATACCAGGAAGAGGACAGGATGTCTTGTGTCCCTGAGCAGAACAGTATTCCATATCCTGAAGGACTGGGAATGAAGCTGAAGCCAAAGCCTTGTCCATGCTGCACTGTCTTTGATCTCAAGGCTGAGGAGGTGTTAAAGCAAGACAGAACCTGGCACTGATGATCCCAGTTCCCTGAGCATCCAAGATGTCCAGGGTATTTCTGATCCTTGACCCCAATTCCCCGTGCACTGAAGCATTCCACCCACCCACTGAAGCATTCCACTCCCCTGAAGCCCTTTGGGGTGGTTTTATGGAGTCACCTGCAGTTTAGGATCAAAGCAGGTGTTTTGTGCTCTTACACTCCATGCCAGGTGAGATTTCTTTATCAGACGTCGCATCACTTTTCACCTCTGAATCTTGTGTCTCTGGTCTCAGGCAGAGCCTGACCTTTATCTTTGTTCTCCCCCAAGCTCAAACCTCTTCTCTGCTGAAGCAGCAGGAGTTTCATTTTCTCCTCTGCCCCATCACAGCCCTGCAGCTGAAATGCAGCTGCAAACGTTGTCTGATCCGGCATTTGAGTCCAACCACGGCCACCTTGGAGTCGATCGACTCCAACCCTTTGATTCATGGTGGCCATCTCCACCCCTAAGGCCTTCCATGGTTCTTCTCCTCCCTTGGCCACCCTCGTGTCCTACCCCTTCCCCTCATGGCCGTCACTGGCCATGCCGGACCCTCCTTCCTACTGATCCTCCACCAAAAAACGTCTTTCTCTGGGATGTGGCAGGAGCTGGTGCTGTCCCAGCTGCTCTCTAGATGTCCTTGTGCCCTTCTGGCTGGAGCTGGCTCCTCACCCCTGCCGAGGACAGGAGGGGCTTTTTGGGTGGCTTCGGGGAGGGGAAGCAAAGTCACAGCCTGGCTGCATCTTCCTGGGAGCCCGTGGCGATGGTTTGTGCTGCTCTGTGTGTGACCCATCACCTCTCTGTGACAGACAGGAGCTGGTCTGAGCAGCCACGGGATCCAGTGGGATCCCATTCCCCTGCCTGCCCCGTTCCTCGCAGCGCTCCCCGGCCCAGCTCCACTTTCTTTGCAGAAATGTATTTTTCAACGACTCGAGAAGTATTGGTTTGGGGGTTTTTTTTGTGTCTAATGGATTTCCTGTTTTTAATACAATTGAAAGGGTCTGAAATCCATGCTTTAGATTAACATATGCCAGCTAGATTAGGGCTAATCAGGGCGCAGGTCTGAGCAGATGCAGCGCGGGGCCAATCCCAGACCTGATTACAGCATCTCAGTGGTTTAATCGTCTCTCTCCCAAGGGCGATCAGCTCGGCTCTAATGCACAGCAGACTTTCCAGCCCTCTCCTCCTTCGGGTTGTTACCACCCCTGGCAGGAAGGGCCGCTACGTCATCCGCTGAGGCGATTTGCGTTAATCCCACGCGGAACGGGGTCTGCGCGGCGCCGTCTCCCGCGGGCGCTTCCCCGCGCGTCCGAGCGCTCCGAGAGGCGGCCGGGCTCGGCCGAGCCTCGTCCGAATTGACTCACCCTTCCCAAATACCCCAGCTGGGTGTTCTCAGGGCTCGCCGGCGCCCGGGTTTGGCGCGTTGGGACGGCGTGGAGGGATCGCGGCTCGCCGGGGTGGCGGTGGCTCCGCTCCTTGGGTTGTCCATGTGGCGTTCGATCTGCTCTGGGTTAACAACCCCGGTAACCCAAAGGGCTTAAGCTGGCTCGTTGGTCTGGAGCGGGGATTTGAGGCGCATCCCAGGCCAGATCCCCGGGTCCTGCTTAAACTGGGATGTGCTGTGCTCTCCCGAGGGGCCTGCTAGGAGATTGTCTTCAGGCAGGGCTGAGCCTGAGCTCTCTTTCCTCATTCGTTTCGTTGCCTGAAATTCCCGCTGACCAGAAAGCGCCCTGGGGGCTGGGAGCCTCCTCCTGACCCCGCGTCCTTCGCGGCAGCCGGTGCTGAACAACCAACCAGGGAACCAATTCCTTGGCTGGGCTCAGTGAACGTGGCCACCACCCCTCTGCCTGTGGGGTCAGGACACTTCCCAGCCCACGGAGCGCTTCGGGACCCCGGGAGGAGGGATGCTGGAGGAGCTCTGGGCTGCGCCGGGGTCACCCACCTGGTCAGCACGATTAACTCCTAAGCTTTCCTGTCTGCACGGGGAGTTATCCGAGGACACGGAGCCGCCTCGCGTTACCAAACAAGTGCCCTTGGTGGGGCAGAGCTCTGCTCCCTGCACCCCAGCCCACAGGGATTGCGCTGCTTTGTCGGGAAAGCCTCGCTCGGGAACGCAGCAGGGGCCGGCCATCCATCCCGTGCTGCTGCTGGGAGGATTTGTTGACCTCAAAAAGCTGGTTTTATCCCCAGCAGAGGTGTGGGTAGTGTCTGAAATGTCTAAATCATCTCGCTTGTCCAAATCCCCCTGGGGGATTGGGATCAATTGGTGGGTACCCAAATTGTACCCAAAGGTGGGTACAGGGATAATTCCAGCATAGAACAATGAAGTTTCTCCTCCCAGCCTGCAGGATTTGCCATTCCCCTCCCCTGCCCAGCTCTGCCGAGTGCTCCTCGCTGTTTTTTCCACCTCTTTCCACCGTTCACATCGCAGAAACCCTCAGGGGTTGTTTTGTTGTCACCTTGGCTGGTGTTTCCCGGCTCACCGGGACTCGCCTTTGGCACTGCGGCACCGAAGCTTTGCCAGCTCCATCCTCAGCCTGGAGGCCTCTGATGCCTTCCTGCAGCTGAGCCACCCTTGGGAAAAGCTGTTTCTACTTTGCTGGACCCATCCATGGTTGGGGAAGGGCTGAGAAAGGGGATTTGCTGTCCTTTCTCTATGTCCCATACACGTGTGAGAGCCTGGAGCCAGTGCCAGGAGCGAGTTTGGCTTGGCCAGGCCTTGCTGGTCCCACTCTGCCCCTTCCCTGTGAGGGGAGAAGGGCCTGGCTGGGATGGAAGGGGGAGCTGGAGGAAGGGAATTGTGTTGGGGAGTGGTTGGAATGGGGCTCATGGATGGACAGCAATGGGATCCTCCCATGTGCCACCGGTGGGGAGGTGTTTGAGTGACCTGCAGAGTTACAGGGGATGGGAGGAGCTGAATTCATCCCTTCCTCGGCCCCACGGTTCCCAATTCTGGGCATATCAAGTGGAAAAAGGCGTGTAGGAAGTGTGTTCCGTGCCTGAGGGTGATCCCTGATGGGCTGTGGGGTGGGAGCAATCCCTGCCTCCAGGAAAACTGGGCCTGGTGGGTTTGGCTGAGCAGGTCCCTGCTGTACCATCCCAAAACACGGCTGGTTTGGGTTCCTCCTCCAAAATGATGATGTTTCTTTCCTCCTCGTCCTCATTCTCCCTCCCTGCAGCCTGACAGCCCT
>VZTH01011493.1:0-124903 GCA_013397815.1 Aleadryas rufinucha
GTACTCTGCAGGATACAACAATCTTGGATGCAATGGTTGCAAAGCCATACAGACAGTGGGACTTAGCTGCAATTGCAAAGGTAGTAATGCTGGCTGATAGCTGAGTTTGTGCGGTGAAAAAGGGGAGAAATAGAGAAACTTGGACTGATTTTAAGACTAGATCTTGTAATCTAGGAATTACTTTCTGTTTTTTTAAACTTTCTTTGTTGTTCATTGAAGTGTGGATTATGGTTTATCACTTAACATCACCTGAGCTTTTTAACCCAAGAAATTCCCTTTACTGGTATTGTTCTTAATTAGTAATGCCTTTGGTTCTTCCTAACTTGTGTCTTAGACTGGTAGCATTTCATGTCAGGTCATGGGTTTGGCATAGAGTGTTTGGAACCCATGCTGTGAGTTAAGTGTGTGCACAGATGGATTTTGACATCCTCTTGTCCAGGCACATGTGCTGCTCGGGGTGGAGTCAGTAGCTCAGGTAGTCTCTTCTGATGTTAGGGGATGGTCATATTGGTCTCCATGCTACACAGTAGCTTTGTTGTTGAGTCTGTACTTGCCTACCATGTGTGTGAAGCTCAGAGAAAGATGAACCTACCTTTCTATAGCTCTATATTAGAAGGCCTGTTTTCTTCTATGGCCAGCATGAAGGTGAGCCAGGCAGAGAAAACCAGGAAAAGAAAACCATTAATTCAACGGTAAGGCAGTTAACTATTTCCAAACTGTGAAATCTAATTTATTGAGCAGGGGTTTTATACCAACTTTGTGTTTAACAGGCTTGGTTTTAATAAATTGTGAACTGAGAATGTGTCTGATGGCAAGGGATGCTGATTTTGGGGTCTGCAGGTTAGAGCCTGCCAGCACTCATTTGAAGGTGCAACTCTCTGATATTGAGGGAGAAAACACTGGCTTGCAGCAAGGGCAATCACTGGAAAATAATTGCTGAAATGGAGATCTGTCTGAAATGGAGGTGGCTGCAGTAAGTATACTTTCCTGGACATACCCAGATACTTTCTGGTCTTTCCAGGTGCTGTGCATGACTGGTTAAGAAATAATAGCTTCCTAGACTCAAAGAATGGTTTGGTTTAGAAGAGACCTTAAGGATCACCCAGTTCCAACTCCCCTGGCATGGGCTAGGACACCTTCCACTAGACCAGGGTGCTCAAAGCTCCATCCAGCCTGGCCTAGAACACTTCCAGGGACAGACCCACAAGTTCTCTGGGCAACTTGTTCCAGTGCCTCACCACCCTCACACTTCCTAATATCTAATCCAATCCTTCCCTCTTTCAGTTTAAAGCCATTTCCCCTTTTCTTATGTCCTATGTAGAAATCCTTGTCCAGCTTTTTTGTAGACCCGCTTTTGGTACTGGCAGGCTGCTCTAAGGCCTCCCTGAAGCCTTCTCTTCTCCAGGCTGAACAACCCCAGCTCTCACAGCCTGTCTTCTCTGGAGAGGGGCTTCAGCCCTCTGGTAATCTTCATGTCCCTCCTCTGGACTACTGCAGCACCTCAAAATCCTTTTTATTCTGGGGCTCCTGTTAGTCTCACAAGAGTGGAATAGGAATGGTAAGGATGCCCACACACTCAGAGATTACAGTAATTTGTACCCATCCTCAAATCTGGATTTTGTTTTGAAGAAGAGTCCTTTCTGCTCTAAACAGCTTGCACTGAGAATGGAAGGAGAAATACAAAAAAGAAATAAAGCAATAGTTGCAACTTGGTCATTCTCCAAATAACAATTGTTGTCTCTTCCTGTAGCAGTAGCAGAATTCATTTGTAGAAAACAATCCCAGCTGTAACACAGAGTCTGTGTTAACACAATAGCTTGAAGAGAAAAAAGAGTTTTAGTTTAGGAAGAAATATCACACAGACTGGCTGCAGAAGAAAATCTACATGACACTACAATTAAAACATCTTTTTTTTTTTTTCTCCTAACTAAAGGTTTTTGAGTCCAGGAGAAAGTAACCCCCTAAGTGTAGGTTTCAAATATGTTAGCTTTTATATATATATATTTACACACACACAATTAAAAAATATATATGTATGTGTATATATATATACACACATATAAAATTTAACTGGCAGCATGTCTGTGGACTACTTTTTTTTTCTTCAAATACAAATTTTATTTCCAAGAGAATTTTTTGTTTTCCCATGTATTTTCTGCACAGAAGCTTCTGATGAAAAATTAGTGTTGGGGAAAATGTGCTAACCACAGGTTTCAAATGCAGCAGCTTGGTGGAATTGAAACTGCCTGTACTTTGATTTCTGTACCTGAACATGTACTCTGATATGGACTTGTCACTCTCTGGAGGCGGAGGAATTTAGTGGATGAGAACATTGGGAAGGGGGGTTCTTCTTCATGTCCTTCCTTTTAGAAACATAGCTTACTTCCTGAGAGTTATTAGTTTTATACCTTACAAAAGAAGAATTGTTTTCATCCCGTGTTCTAAGTGTGGCTTATTTTTGACTCTGACAATGTTGACCAGAGACCTGCAATTTAATATTTGTAGTGGTGCGCTAAGCTGTGTTCTACTGTGTGCTACCTATTTCTTCTATCACAAAATAGAGATGAAGGTCTGCTTCTTTTTTTAAGAAGTTTATAGTGTCACTATTTGGAACCTTTTTCTGACTTGCTTCAAAATCTCATCAAACTGTTTTTCAGCAGATTTTACTTTGCTTCTTCCTGTCTCTCTTAAATCACCATCACATGAACCCAAATATAAACATTTTTACCTTTACAACCATTTTGTGGAATTCATGAAAAATTTTCCACCTCACACAGCCACCTCTGTTGTTCCCCATTGAGGGTTAAATTCACCTCTGCTTTGTGTGCTGAAGTGTCTCAGAGTCTATCATGAGCATCTGCAGGATGGTAAAAGTCTGTCAAAACACAGAGCAGTTTGGTCTCAGAACGCTCAGAGCTTTCTCCCTCCAGTGTGTTCTGGGAATGGGTTTGCCACGGCAGGCCATGGCTGTGTCCCCTAGACCACAGGAAGCCAGGGTGCTCTGGGCTTTTAATCGGGTGTCAGAAGGTACTTGTTTAAAAGTCACATTCTTCAGCTTTATTAGTCCTTTCTGAATACATATAATAAACTCCTGCTTAGTTTTAATTGGGCACCTCTTGCTATAGATTTAAAATTACTCAATTTCTAAAATTGCCCCTAAATTGGAAACCGAGTGGTGCTTTCATGTGGTGATGCTAATTCCTAGCAGAGGTCTGGCTGCTGTAGCCTGTGATTGTGCTGGCTGCGGTTGAATTCTGAAACATCCTAATGGGGGTTTCCCAGCACCTTGGGGGCTGCTGCTGAGCTAGGGAACTTGGAAAACTTCAGTTTGGATGTCTCCAAACTGGCAAAGCTTTGTGAGACCTGCATGTTTTAAAAGGAAGTGAGTTTTGTTGTTAATGTGAGCATTCAGGGAACAGTTGTTTTCTTCAATGTCTGCCTTTTTTTTTTTTTCCACAATAAATTACATTTTAAAAGTCAGTGTTTAATGATGAAAGTGGGAGGAGTTTGAAGAAGAAATTCAGAAGCACGAACTCCTTCTGAAGGTGAGTATCTGGATGTCCCTGTTAATAGCCACATTTTAGACTGATTTCCGAATTTAATGTATGTTACCTCGAAATGTATCATGACTTTCTGCCATTTCAGGGAATGCACAAATAGTGAATCTGTATGTTCTGATTTATAGGGAATGAATGCCTTGCATTTGTTACACAACCTTGGCGTCTCACCATTCATCCACGGACAGACAAGCAATTGACTTCTCATTTCATGTGTTTCACATTCTTTTATGGAGCAGAAAGAAGCTTGTGATGAACTGTTACAACATCTTTTTTAATGCATATATAAAATCATTATGCTGAATGTTTAGCCCAGTAAATGTTTCAAGGGTAGTTAGGTACAAGTTGTGTCAGCATCAGTCAGTAGTTCTGTGACACACAGAAATATTTTTGACCTCAGCAATTGGCATAGGAAACTTTTACATTATTTTAACCTCCTGGGTGTAGCTTTTTTACCAGGTTCTGGAGGGATTTGGGAGCTCATGAGTCTGTGCAGGACCACTAACAAGCAAAAGGTAACAGATGACTTTTCTGGAGAGAGCTTTGTATACATGCAGGTATGTCTGTTCTTCAGCTTGTGCAGAACAGATCACTTGATTGATAACTCTGGCTTTGCAAAACAAATTTGTGGGAGGTCAAGATGGGTGAAAGTGCTTTACTGCAAGTAGGAAGTGAAGGTGATTTATGCTATCTGTTCCCTCCACGTGGCAGCTTGGGTCCTGGCTGGTGGCTCCATTTCGTGTAATAAGTGTGGGCTGTACTTGTATTCTATTTTAGCATACTTTCTCCTAGTTTTGTCTTCACTTGCTTTCTCTGCAGGAGAGGCACAGAAGAAATTATTTCTAACTGAGTTAATATGTTTCATGGATGGCTGAAATTAAATCCTTTGTTGTGAAACCTGTTCTGTTGTGCCTTCCTCTCACCCTGTCTTTGATACATCTAACACAACTGCCTTGTTTATTTCTGAGCAAATATAGATTTAATTTACATTGTGGCTCTAGTTATGTTCATGTATCTCTTTTTGGTGCCCGTTGGCCCAAGTGTGCCACCTCCTTGGCATGAATTGAACCTCTCAGCTGCAGGACATCCTGTATTGAACTTACTGAGGAAAATACATTTATATGAGTTGTCTGTTGAATATTTTAAATAATTAATGCACAGGAAGAATGCTGAGATGGGCTGTGTGTGGTTGTGATTATGGCAGGCATAGGAGAGACAGGGGTTCTCTCTCCCTAGATTTGGGAAGGAGCTTGAGTTTCCTGCAGAGCCCAGGAGTGCTGAAGCCACTGCACAGCCATGGACAAGGATGGGGACAGGGCAGGTGTCACAGTGCTGCTGTGGGCTCCTGCTCGCTGCTGCTCTGGGAACAGCAGTGCAGTGGATGAGCTTCACAATGCCTCCTACACTGGACTCTGCAGGGAAGGTTATAGAGCAAGTCCCCATTTGAGGATTTCTCCAGTGCTCAGGAGAGAGCTCTGAGCAGCTGCACAGCTGGGAGCCTGACCTGGTGTTTCAGCTAAATGGCAAAGGGGCTTCTCTTATTTCTCTGCTTGTCAGTAATTATCTACCTACGGCTTTCATTCCTGCCCAGTGTTACTTTTGTGCTGTAAGTCCATGTCAGTGGCTGTCCTTTCCTCGTTGGATACTTTCCAGAAACCACTTCAGCAGTTACAGTTTGTTTTCTTGTTCTTCTGTCCATTCATGTAGTAGTTCAAGATAAAATAGAAATAAATTAATATAGTTCATCATGTTCTTGATCATTGTTAGCATTTAAGAATATCTACATGGAAGATAGACATTTATATCCCTCTATCAACAGGAAAGAAATTGATTGAGCTTCTGCTGTGAAACCAATAAATAACTGGGGAGAAAAATACTACAGTTCACTTAACATAGTAATTAGGTCAAAGAATCCTCTTGCAATGCATTAAACTATCTATTACTTTATAAATCGAATTTAATGTTTAAAAGCTTAAGAATAGAAAATGTTTTAATCTCCTGCCAAAATCCCGTTCAAATGAGTAAGACAACGTATTGTAGGTAAGAAATTAGTTTGGAGAAATTCATTTTAATCTGTAATCTTATGAGAAGAAGTAATACTATTCTGCTATTTATAAGGCAAATAATTGTGGATTTCTGTGTCAAAGTAATATTTTGCTCTCTTGAAAATATTTTGGGAGCATTAATATTTTGTTTCTAGGCTTGTGATCTCTTAATTGTATTATACAACTACATATTTAATCAATTTTTATCTTGAATCAACTATGTGTTTTAATGAAAAAATGATTCTGCTATATAAAGAAAAATAAAACTAAATTTCATAATTAAATTTTCAGAGTCAAACTGTTAACTCATAAGTGATATTAGCTGTGGCTGGTTTTGTCATGTAGTCAAGAAAAGTTGCCTGACTTAAAAAAACTAAAATGTCTAAATATGAAGTATAGAAATATGTTTTCTTACCAGCTTATTAATTATTTACCAATAATATTTATTCATCATTATTTATTATTAACCCAGCTATTAATTAATTGTGAATCAACTCATCTTGTATTAATTATGATACATTATCACTAAATTTATAGGAATAGTGGTTTTTTTCCCTACATTTTATCTCTGCTTCATTAACTGAGATATGCTGGAAGTAGTCTTATGTGGGGAAAAAAAATGTAGCTGTCTAAGGCTAGAATCCATATTCAATTTTCCATTTTTATTTTTCACGTTTTTATTATTTATGTTTCTTAAAACCAGAACAGAGAATTTAAAAAGTGATTCTGTACTGTACCTGGACAACTAATTCTTAATTCTCATTTACTGATTTTATTGGTCTCAGTAGGTATGAAAATGTGGCACAGAATGTATTTTACCTTTAAAAATCAAACATGGCCATGGAATTTTATTCATTACCATTGTATAAATCTGGTCGTTATAGATTGAAATTGCACTGATGTTCTTTCTGGCTAGATGGGATCTGGGATGTTAATATTGTTTGTGACTGACTGGAATCTTCCTCATTCTTTTGGTTTGACATGTTACAATGTTATAGAAGCATCTTTTTAATCAAAGTTAGCAGATGAACACAGGAAACATTTCTCAAATGGGAGGTGGTCGGGTGCTTGTTGCAGGGTTTGGAAAAGAATGGATATTATGAGTCATGTAGGATTTCTGTGTTTGTGGACTTTACAGCAGCACAACACTGACACCCCACAGTGTGAGTCTTCTGCTCAGCTCCAACTCCAAGCAGTTTTTCCAGGTTTCCACCAACCCCTGCTTGCTGAGAAGGGAACCTCCATGCCCCCCACCCAGAGGTGTGCCTGGGAGCTGGCTTCACACTGTGTCAGGACCCACTCAGAAAAAATGCCTCACATCAGGCTCCACACAGTGCAAAATGCCCTTGAGTCTATTTCTTCTGTTACCTTGATGGATCTCTGTTGGGATGGTCATCCAATTACGTATTCAGGCTTCACATCAACAGAGAAAGTTGAAGCATTTGATGGTCATGCCTTAAAAACTTAAGGACCTGAACATGTGATCCCAGATGAGAGTGGGTGCTGCCTAATCCCCCTGATGTAACCAACAAATAGACAGGAACACCTGTAACTGTAGATGTCTTTCAAAGCAGCGTTTCTATTTCTGTCAGAATTCTAACCCCAAATTATGTCTTGATTGTAATTTTCAAAAATTTGACAGATTTTAATGTTAAATGGCCAGACTCTCTCCCAAGTACCAAAAGTCTGGCCAAAAGTTATGGTTCACCCTATTATTTTGAAATAAATACACAAAATCAATCAAAAGCAGAAGCAGGAGTCACTTTTTTTTTAGTGTTCATGTACTATGTGTCAAAGATGCAATCCCCATTTTTATCAGTTTGTAAAGAAGACAAAAATGACAACAAAATAACTGCTGAGCTGTTTCTACTACACAAACCCATCCAGTTCCCTTTCATGCCCAGATGTTCAGAGTAGTTCTGAAGTGCATTTTCAAAGAGTGGGAGGAAAAAAAAAAGTACAGTTTTTTTGTTGTTGCAGATTTCTTCCCATTACGGAAACAGTGAGACATGTAATGGCTGTCATTTTGAATATGATGATGGTGAATAAGAGTAAAATAAATTGAAAAAATGACTCCTGGAAACTTGAAGTACTTGTATAATTAATGCGACAAAACTGACTTTTTTTTCTATTTCTGAAATGTTTTACAATACTCTTGTAAAATTTAGTGGAGGTAATGTTTTAGAAAGATTAAACATACAATAAGGGAGAAGAGCCTTCCTAATAGCAATTTTGGAAGTGCTCAGGGAAAAAAGTGTTCAGTGGAAGGTGGTGTTATGAAATTAATTATAGAAATATTTAGAAGATACAAGAGGCAATAAAAAAATGCTGGTTTTCTACAAATGAAAATGGGCAGTAACTTTGTTAATTGTGGAAAATACATGGTGGCAGAAAGATAATGCCAAATGAAAAAAGTATAAAACACTTTCCTCCATTGATATTAAGCACCCAAATAACTAGAAAAACTTTTTAGGAACCCCGGAGGAGCCCTGTAGATAACATTTTAAACCTTGTTTAGCCTTGTCCCTGAAGACTTGTCGAGATAATGACACAGTTTAGGAAACTGCCTCAGGACATGCTAGGAAATTACAGGCATTCAGTTGTAAACTAAGCTGTTAGAAACGATTCTAACATGTCAAGTGGGAGAACATTAGGCACCCACAACTTTGTTAAGTGTGTGCAGTGAAGGTTAGGGAAAAGAAGTGGTGCTTTAACCAGAGGCAGGGAGATGGAAGAGGAGATGCTAATTGGTTAGGACTTGAATTAAATAAATATGTGTATATACACACTTTCTGTTTTCTGCAGGAAATATGCACAGCAGCCTTAGAATTATTGTGAAGTTTTCAACATAGCAGAACAGCCCTGTGATTCTGTGATTTCTTTTAAGATACTCCAGTTAGCTTTTGCTTTTCTTACAAAATTATACCTGCCAAAATCGTCAGACAACAGCACTGTTTACAGTATATTTTTGTACAGAAAAAAACACTTTACTTTTCCTTCTTTGAAGCAGAAACCTGGAGCAGCTGTACACAAAAGGTCCGTTTTTATGTGCTTGTCAACCATTACAGCTGTTACTGCTCTGAAAAAACAGTTGTTGTGTTTATGATTGACAGAAATCACATACAAATGGATGAATGAGAGTTTAATACATATTTAATGTAGGAATGTTTTCTAACAGAGATATAACTATGAATTAAAATCCCATTCAAAAGAAGCTGTGTTCATTTTTTGCTCTTATATTTTCATGGCCAAGTGCTAAATAAAGTGGGGGGAAGCACCACTCGTAGCTGTTTTGAAAGGTAGAGAAATTACATTTAAAGGATGCAAGTGAACTTGAAAGGTAATTGGTTTTAGAAAAGTACCTAAAAGTAAATATTAACCTGCTTCCTGCATCCGAGTCTTGCTGCCTGTTGAGTTTCTAATATCAGTTGTTGATGAGA
Source organism: Aleadryas rufinucha (assembly GCA_013397815.1). Classification (NCBI taxonomy): domain Eukaryota; kingdom Metazoa; phylum Chordata; class Aves; order Passeriformes; genus Aleadryas; species Aleadryas rufinucha. Next base: position 9,043 of record VZTH01011493.1, read on the forward strand.
TAGACTTACCTGTTTGTGTATGTAGTTTTTCTATGTAACTATTATTAGAGCAAAGTTTGTATAAAGTCTAGTTTACTTCATGAAAGAGCCAAACACAAAAAGAAAAAAAAAGCCCCAAAAAGGAAAACTACATCAATTCCAGTGATCCCTGAAGTCTAACTTTTGAATATTCAAGTAAATTTGATGTTATGAAGAGCTGTCACTACTTCACAGCTATGGATGCCAAAGCAATTATGTTTGCAAACCTTGAGATGAGTCTGGTTTTTTACCCTCTCACTTGGGAGCAGGGAAGCAATTTGGCTGAATATTTAGGCAATTAATGTTGAAATTAGCTCCAACTTTTGAATTTTAAAGAGTTTAGAAAATTATAATCACATATAAGTGCACTTCCTGGCACTTCTTAAAGAATACTGTTTTCTGAATCAGGCATTAGCTTTAAAATGTGGTTGAAGGCAGGAGCAGGGCTCTGGCAATCCTGTCCCTGCCAGAGCTGGGTGCTGTTGTGAGGCAGGAGTTGACGAAGTCCAGCCTGAATGTCTTGCTGGCAGCACCCAGGACCTTGCAGCTTAGGGACAAAGTGAGCAGTGGGGTCTGGGGAAGATGATTTGGGAGACTAAATTTTTCTGATCTATATTTACGCTGCTCCTTACTCTGCCCTCCCTTTGGAAAGAAGCTGCTCTTTCCCAGGTGATCTCTCCAACGCTGTCAGGAGCTGTTTGAGTAAAAGTTTTGTAGGAGCATTCCATCTGTTGGTCCCCTTTATGCTCCAGAAAGTGGGATAAGCTGCCATGGCGAATTCTATCTCACCAGAGCAGAGAGGTGGCAAGGCATGACTGTGGGAAGGGATTTGTGTTCAGTTGTGCCAAATTGCTTCCAGTGTTTTCGAGAAGGCATGTGAAGGTTTGTAAAGGTTTACGTCTCCCAAAATCTAGAAGGAAACGTCGCAACATGACAGAAGGCATGCACCTAAGGTCAAGGCTTTTTTATTGTTGAATTTCAAAGCCCAGCAGAGAGGCACGCTGTCTAAGGAAAAGTGAAATTATCACCTTTCCTTCTGTGTAGGAAGAATTTTAGGCAAAGAAACAATATGTGAATTGCTGCTCATTCTAACTTTACTGATTGTGATGTGAATGGTGAGGTCGTGTGAGGCTGTCTTGGCCGATTCTCTTGTTATAAATTGCATTCTCAGTTTCTTCAGTATGATGGTGAATTGGTGTCCAGGAACAATCAAAGAATAAGTACTGTGACATTAAAAATGTAATTTATTTGATAGTTAGCTTCCAGTCAGTGGCAGCAAGGAGCTGTTGCATCACTACAGGAGATAAAGAGTCACCCAAGAGACCTGAGTCACAGAATATTCTGAATTGGAAGAAACCCACAACAATCAGCAAGTCCAACTCTTAAAGGAATTGCCTATCCAGGGATTGAACCCATGATCCTGGTGTTATTAACACTCTGCTCTAACCAGCTGAGCTAATCTCAGGGAGAGTTATTACTCTGTCAATTTTAGATTCTATGTTGTTTAAAAGATGCTCCCCTCCCATGAAGGCTTTTACGTTGGAAACACTTGAAGGCTCCATTCACCACCTGCTCACCTAATATTGTTCTTACTAATGATTGTATGGCAAGAGAAATCTTTGCTAAGCCTAGTGAGGAGTTTACTGTCAGTACAGGCTGCTTTAGGTGCTGTGTAGCAGACTGGGTGTGAGTAGGTTAAGTAGGGATTGGTGGAAAATAGCTTAATTCAAGTAACATCTCTGATTTCCACTGAAACAGGAAGGCTGTAAGTGGGAGTAATTTGCACATTTAGGAGTTGGGGAGACTAGAAGGAAGGACATTTACTGAGCTAGGGTGAATCCTCACATTCATTTTCTTCCTCTTGGAGTATCCCATGACATAATTACCATCAGCTGAGGTGAAGAGGTTAAGATAGTCACACAGAGCAATTCATATTCTGTCTGGCTTGAGACATACAGCCAACACAGTCAGAGTGTCCCAGGAACAACTGTGGGGCAGGTCAGATTCCTACAGTAACACCTGTGCTGCTGGCTGGCAAAGCCTTGATCTGTCTTAGGACGCCCTCTGGCATGCCCTAAACCACCAGAGGTCTGGGAATGTGTTTGCTCCAAAACAGAAAGGGGGATTAGTCTTGAGTAAAGCATAAGGTTGGTACACAGGTTTAAGTTGCCTTATAATATCCTGTAAACAAGAATTCACATTTCCTTGTGTTGGCTTTTGAGATTGTAAGTTATATTTTAATGTAATAGCCCTAAAGGCTTGGTAGGCTGGTAAGTAGTTCTATGTTTAAAGAATTAAGTGTTGTTTGGTTGCAGAGCTTACTATGAAATACATGCTTTATGGTTTAGCTATTTTGGAGTTTAAATATAGATGTTATTAAAAATCATTTGAAGTCTCTATTTCTAGTAGTAATTTCTCTTTTTATCATTTAGACAGATCTGAGTGACTGTAGTATTTTCACAGCAAAGACTAATCACATTGCTTTTAGTTGTATGTAGTCCCTGAGACAAGTGTGAGGGTTTTGTATTGTTTTGATATGTATTTCTTTTAGATAGAACTAAACCAGTGCAGCGACAGTCTTATTTGCTGGTGAATCTTTCAGTTCCAGAGCTCATGAAATATGGCTATGAATTGTTTGCAGATATATGAAGATCCTTTCACATTGATGAGCAAGGAAGGAACTAATACCATCACATTTATTATCATCAATGACACCAAGAAAGATGTCAATCTGATTGTTCGGACTCAAACCTTCCAGCAGCCACTGTCCGTTTTGATCCTCTCTCATTGCTGGTTCCTAAGGTACCTCAAAAAGATGGTGATCCTCATATGAGAAACACAGGAGATATTTCTGGTTTTCTACTCAACCTTGCAAATCCCTTAGCGGGAATCAGTGAAACATTCCAGCACAGAGAAACCATTCACAATTTTTGAGGGATGGAGGTTTATACAGCTCAGGCTTACATTGTTTTAACATACCATGCAGCACTGGTGAAAGTGGAGACAAATGACCATTTATTTATTGTTCTGCTTTTTTCATTATCCCAGGGATAAAGTAAACCACAAGCTCTTGTGGCCAATATGTTATTGCTCAGTGTTAGAACTGGCCCAGGCAAGCTTTTTATATGGATTTGAAATGATCTTCCAAGATGCCCAGGTGAGTTGTTCTATTTAGTTGATGTTTTTTCCCCTTTTAATCTAATTAGAAGCATTTGGTTTGAAAGTGAGACACACAAAACTCAAATAAACCAGGCATTGATACTAGACTTGGACTTTATAGCATTAGAGGCCGATATTTTTGAGTTTGGAAAAGATGGAGTAAATTTCAGATAAATTTTTATTACAGACTTTGAAAGAAGTACTTTAAAAATATATTTGAAAATTGATACAGTTTCAGAGAAAGGTGTTATTATACAGCAAAGCTGAACAAAATTGTTATATATTAATATTAAAATACAGAAGAAGCAGTCAGTATTAGCAAAGAAGACATGTCAATATTGGCAAAATAGACATATCACTGCATGTAAATTGGGATTTATTTATTCAGTATCCAATTATGTTATATCTTTCTAGTGGATTATGAAGGCACTTTGATTTAATTTTTTTTTTCTTTTCCAAATTCAAGAGAGTGAAAGTTTGACTTTTGTGGTTAAGTAGGCTCTGGTGATTAAAGTTTGATTCCCATTTCTGCCAGGCACATTTTGCATAACCTTGGCAAAGTCATTTCATCATTGTTAAGTTCCTCACTGAATTCTTAAGGATAGTAATGTAAAACCTGTAGCTGATACACTGTTCTGTTCAGGTGTAGGTTTTGCCTCTAGACACCTATATCTAAATGTGAATTAATTATGGAATAGAAAATGAAAGTCCATTTTGGCAAACAGTACTTGCTGAAGAACAAGTCTGGGTGTATCTCACAGTTTTATAAGGTGATATATAACAATAGTAACCTGACTGCATTTATGAGAAATACTGTGGAAGGCTCTAGACCTGCTTTGTTTGATTAGAAGAATTTTTATTAATCTTTATAACTGATGATAGAAATGGTAGAATTTTCCAGTTTTGCATGCAAAATGTAGTCTATAATGATTTTTTATATTTTAGGTTTTTGCAAAATACCTGTGATCCTCCAGACTGCGAGCTTATAAATACATAATTAATTACAGTCAAGGAATGAGCAGAATTTTTTTTTTTTAAATAATTGGCTTTACACAGTGACTGGGCAAACTTTCCTCTGAAATCTGAGAGACTCTGATTGATGTGAAGCAACCAAGAGTAAAATATTGAATACTGTTGCATCAAGAGGCATTAATACTTTATGTAAATCGCTTCCTATTTTCCAAAGGCTTAATTTGCTTCCTGTCTAGAAGGAAGGAAGGCACAGAGACAAACAGTGTTGCCAGAAATAAATGGTGGATGATGCTTGCAGGACCTTGCTCTGCGTGGAACTGTACAGATAATGGATTTTGCCAGTTCTGGATTTGGGGCTGATTCTGTTGCATACTACATGGTTTAGTGGTGAAGACAGTGGTCCTGGGTTAACCACTGGACTCTATGGTCTTAGAGATCTTTTTCAACCTTAACAATTCCATGTATCTATGATTTTATGGCAAAGGAACACAGTAAGAAGTCACACACCAGGAGAGGAAGGGCTGTTAGGCCTGTCTGGTGGTGCCAGTCTGATTTGCATAGGTTTTTGATATTATTTGAATGTTGTTAGTCTCCCTACATACAGCAGCACACTTGGAAATTGCTGATTTGCAAGGGATCTGTGATTTGTCTCTGACCACAGCAAACACAGGTCATCTCCATCACCCACCACAGCCCCACTCTGCAAAGTGCAGTACAGAAATCCCTGCAGCTGTCCTTCCTCGGGGCTGGTGGTTTCTGCTTCTTAGTATTTTCAGTTCATTTTATGTGGAAAAAAGAGCAAGGATGAGGATTTCTGTCAGTGCAGCTGTGGCACAGGAGGTCATGGTGACATCCTGGCCTGGTGGACAAAAAGAGTTCTTAGAGGGGTTTCCACATCTTGTTGTAAGCAGTAAGGTAGGAACTCAGTTTACCTCCTTAGTTGCTGGGGCTGAGTTAGTGATCCAAGAGAGAATATTATTGAGCTAAAAAGTTGTCTTCACAATTGTCTCATAGTAATTAAAGTGCATATATTAACTGAACGTGGTTATAAACAATTCATGAAGATCAAGAGATAGGAATTTTTTTTAAGGAGTTGCATGTCTGTATTCCTTGTAAAGAATTTTTTATCTCTCCATCTAAATTGCCTTTTTATTTTTCTGCTCCTAATTTAAGCTTAAATTTTCTTTTTGTGGGTGCTTTGAGTATGTATCATTTTAACATTTTTTTTTTCCAGGAAAACTCTTGTAGAACAGCCATGCATTAACAGTGCATATTTACAGCCTTACAGGAGGCTGAGTGCCTGGAGAGAAAGATGTCTTAGTTCTATACTCATGATGTTTTATTTACATCTGTGTAACAAAGACTCCTGCAGTGTATATCTTCTGAACATATGTATTGCTGAAAGTTATATGTAAGCATGTTGCCACAACAGAAGTGAATGACAAACCTTTAATTTCCTGGCACACCCTTGAGGGCACAGACCAGTTTGATGGAGAGCTAGGCTACAATCACTGGGAGTTGCTACATCTCAGTGAGGCAAGAAGGAGTGTCTTTGTTTCCTCCCCTAATGTGCCTGTGCATGCTTCATCCTGTTGCTGTTCTCTTCCCTCCTTTGAATTCAGGCTGATAAGAGCTGTGGTGTTCTCCTTGGGTTTCCCCTAGGCTATCTATGAGGGCAACATTTGAAAAGCTATGGTAAGTTTGTGGCATGTTTGAGCATATTTATGGTTAAGGTTATTTCTATTTTCTGAAATGCTGGTGGTGGTTGGTAGCAATCTGGGACAATTAGGTGCTCTTCTTGATAGACATAGGCAAAGGTGCTGGACTGAAGATGTTTACATTTTAAATTGTTGATAGGCACCAGAACTCTTCTTTCCTGTAAGGCTCTAAGTAATAGCAACGTGCAAGGTGGGAAGTTGATATTGCCACGGTAAGGTGCAGGTTTATACTAGCCCCCACCAGTCTGAGAAGATTTCTTCTGGCTTAAATACAGGAGGAGCTGTATGGAGAAATCCATTCGACTGTCCTTTTAAAATCAGAAGAGATGGAGCGATTTATCTGCAGCAGATAAGCTGTTGCTGTATAGTACAAGTACCTGAATAATAATGTTTTTGTGGTGAGAAGGAGCTGCAGTATTTTGTCATAGGTTTGCTCAGCTGGTGAAGAGGGCTTCAAACTAAGGTTGCTGAGGGAGGGGAACCACAATCTATCCCACTCCTACCAGTTCGATGCCAATGCCAGCAGGAGATGCCCAGAACCTGGCGAGGGATCACAGGTCAGCAGGGGAGCACCTGAAGAACAGAACAAAGGAATTGCTGCCCTACAGTCAGTAAATTGGCTTCATCAGGGGCCCAAGTTAAATATCTCTGTGCAAACACAGCATGGGGAATAAACAAGAGGAGTTACAGATGTGTGAAGACCGCAGGGCTGTGAGCTGGTTGTCATCAGTGGTCAGATGAGTTCCTATGACTGGAGTGTTGGAATGAAAGGATATGGGCTCTTTAGGAAGGACAGGCAGAGGAGGTAAGGAATGAGTGTTGTTCCCTATGATAATGACCAGCTGGAATGCATGGAGCCCCACCTGGGGATGGATGAGGAGCTGACTGAGACCTTATGGGTCACGATTAAAGGGAGGGAAGGGACAGGTGGGGGTCTGGTACAGGCCACCTGACCAGGACAGCTGAGTGGATGAGGGTCTCTATAGACAGACAGGAGCATCCTCACATTCACAAGCCCTGGTCCTTATGGAAGACTTCAACCACCCCAACAGCTGTTGGAGGGTCAACATAGCAGCACATAAGCAATCCAGGAGGTTCCTGGAATGTGTTGTCGATAACTTTCTTCTCCAAGTGATAGAGGAGCCAGCAAGGAAAGATGCTACATGTAACCTTGATCTCACCAACAAGGAGGGGCTGATGCAGGAGGTGAAAATTAAGGGCAGACTGGGCTGCAGTGGCCATGAAATAATGGAATTCAAGATCCTTGGGAGAAGCAGCAGGGAGCAGGCACAGCAAGTTCACTACTCAGGACTTGAGGAGAGCAGGCTTTGGCTTCCTCAGCAATCTGCTTGGTAAAATACTATGGGATAAAGCCTTGGAGGGGAAAGGGACCCACAAAAGCTGATTAATATTCCAGGCTCTCCTCCTCCAAGCTCAGGATCAATACATCCCAATAAAAAGAAAGTTATGCAAAGATGGCCTGCATGGATGAATGAGATGCTCCTGGACAAACTCAAACACAAAAGAGAAGCCTACTTCTAGAGGATGGAAGCAAGGACAGGTAACCTGGGAAGAATACAGAGAGATTGTCCAAGCAGCCAGTTATTTGGTTAGGAAAGCTAAAGCCCTCATAGAATTAAAGCTGATCAGGGATATCAGAGGACATCAAGGGCAACAAGAAAAGCTTCTACAGGTATGGTGGTGAAAGAAAGATAAGGGAAAGAGTGGGCCCTCTCTGGAAAGAAATGGGAGACCTTGCTACCTGCGATTTGGAGAAGGCTGAGGTACTCAATGACATTTCTGCCTCAGTCTTCACTGACAAATGCTCCAGCTACACTGCCTAAATTGCAGAAGGGAAAAGTGTGTACTGGGAGAATGAGGAACTGCCTGCTGTAGAAGCAGATCAGGCTTGAGACAATCTAAGGAACTTGAAGGTGCACAAGTCCATGAGATCTGATGAAATGTATCTGAGAGAAATGTTCTGAGAGAACTGGCAGATGAAGTGCCTAAGCCATTATCCAATGTATTTGAGAAGTCCAGTTAAGTTCCCACTGGAAAAGGGGAAAAGGGGAAACACTGGAAAAGGGGAAACATAATGCCTGTTATAAGAAGGGATATAAGGAAGACCAAGGGAACTACAGTCCCATCAGTTTCACCTCAGTGCCTGGAAAGATCATGGAGCAGATCCTCCTGGAAACTGTGCTGAGGCACATGGAAAAATGGAAAGTGATTTGTGACAGCCAACATGGCTTCACTAAGGGCAAATCATTCCTGACAAATTTGGTGGCCTTCTATGATGAGGTAAAGGTGTTGGTGGATGAGGAAAGAGTGACTGACACCACCTACTTGAGCTTGTGCAAAGCATTTGACACTGTCCCATAGGTTTCAGCCTAGCTCAGGGTTTGGAGTGACAGAAGTTGGGTTACTGCTCAGCCTGTGACACTGGTTTGGGATGGACTCTGCACTGTTCCTGGTGGGCGGTGAACATTTTTCAGTCTGTGGATGTTACTTTTGGCAGGACTTCTGTCTGGAGTGGTTCTGAATTTGTCTTACTGTACTCTAAAAAGCCCCCACATTTGAAATCCTTGAACAGAGAAACAATAATAGTTCATAACCCCTTTTGGAGGAATTAGATGGAATGAACCACCAGAATTCCCCCTGCAAATGTATAATCATAGTATTTCCAGATTGCTTCAGTAATTTTGCCCCATATGGAAGCAGCAAGATGGGAATGAACTAAGCAAAAGGTAGGTAGTATGCTTTGTGTTTGTTCTAACAGGTGATATGTTGGTAGGAGACAGAGAATCAGAGGTTCTAATAGAGCTGTCTGACAAACAGCCTGGCACACTCCTTGGCATTGCCACAGGAGTAGCTTTGGAGAAAGTGATGGTAAGGGGTTTTTTTCATGCTGTTCTTTTTCTCCTGGAAAATGCCTTTTGGTAAAAATTGTATTTCCCTGGTGGAAAAATAATATTTCAGTGATGCTTTGGATTTTTCTTTTTTTTTGGTGGTGGTAGGTGGGGAGCAGTGAGGAGGGAAAGAGAAGCAGTGTCCTGATACACTAAAAACACCAATTACAAGGTGGTATGAGGTGGCATGAGGTTTCTAGATTTGCACTGTGATTTTTATTTTGTATATATGCTCCTTGAAGCTAAAATCACCTGAAATAAAAACTGTAGTTTTATCATACCCAATACTTTAATTTACCTGAAATCTCATTTATTTGTTTTAATTTTTGCCTCAGAAATCCCCACTTCTGTTAATCCTGTTTTGGAATATTGTTGATTTAAAATAAAATTAAATTTAAAAAAAAGTGGAATTTTCCACGGAGAAGAATCTCAGTTCTAGAAAATGTTTCTTCATCTCTGTATTGTTCAAGTGTTGAAATAATTAAGTGGGTGCTTGCTTTGTATCTCTAGTATTATCAGGCTAAGTGCAGACTACAATGTCATAACTTTATATTCTAATTAGGTAGTAATTATCCTGGTGTATTTGTTCTAATCCCCACCTGGGATGGGCATTGCAAAATGTCATATCTAAGCCACACCCTTCTTCTTGAATTTTTTCTCGTGAACATGTGCCAGTTGATTAAACTCATTGATTTAAATGTTCCTGATCCCTGCTGAGGACCTTACAGTTGTGCATTACCCCTGTATCAACTGCACATCAGCTATTGAAGGGATTTATACTCAGAAGGCTTATTTTGTAGGCATTGCCCTTGCCCCTGCCATGATACAGTATTGTTTGGTGACCTTTAATGAGTCCAGATTAGTAATGCTGAGAATGGGGCACTCTATTCATGACAGCAACCTGTGGTGGATTGACCCTGGCTAGACCAGGTGCCACCAAATCTGTTCTCTCACTCTCCTTCTCAGCTGGACAGAGGAGAGGAAATACACAGAAACATCATGAGTTGAGATAAGGACAGGGAGAGATCACTCACTGATTACCATCAAGGGCAAAACAGACCTGACCTGTAGAAATTAATTGAAGTTATTATCAATCAAAAGATCGGAGTAGGACAAGAAGTAAGTAAGAATAAGTAAATTAAATCTTTAAAAAACCCTTCCCCCACCCCTCCCTCCTTCCCAGGCCTAACTGTATTCCTGATTCTCTACCTCCCATCTCCCAGCAGTGCAGGGAGATCGGGAATGGGGGTTACAGTCACTTCATCACATGATTATTCTGTTGCTACTTCCTCCTCAGGAAGAGGAGTCCTTTGCCTGCTCCAGCATGTAGTTCCTCCCCCAGAGCCAGTCCTCCTCAGACTTCTCCAATTTGAGTCCTTCCTATGAGCTACAGTTCTTTATGAACTGCTGTGGTGTGGGTCCTTTTCCACGGGGTGCAGTCCTTCAGGAACAGCCTGCTCCAGCGTGGGTCCCCCACGGGTCCTACTAGGAGCCTGCTCCAGCTTGGCTTCCTACATGGTCACAGCCTCCTTTGGGCACTCACCTGCTCCCGTGTGGGGTCCTCTGTGGGCTGCAGGGGCACAGCTCCCTCACCATGGTCCTCACCATGGGCTGCAGGGGAATCTCAGCTCTGGTGCCTGGAGCACCTCCTGCCCCTCTTTCTCCACTGACCTTGGTGTCTGCAGAGTTGTTGCTCTCATCTATTCTTACTCTTTCTCTGGCTGCAAATTACTTCTGCCCAATAACTTTTTCTTTTCCTTCTTAAATATCTTATCTCAGAGGCTCTACCACCATCACCAATGGGCTCGGCCTTGGCCAGTGGTGGGTCCATCCTGGAGCCAGCTGACATTGGCTCTGTCAAGATACAGCAGAAGCTTCTGGCAGCTTCTCACAGAAGCCACCCCTGTAGCCCCCCCACTACCCAAACCTAGCCTGGAAAACCAAAAACACAGGCTCAGATAGCAGTTACTTTAGATAACTTAACTCCTTTGCAATTAATTGCCTTGTATGCAGAATTTTAGGAGTTTGGGTTTTTTTTGTCTTTGGGAGGTTTCTTTGTACTGCGTTACACCCTGGTGCAAGAGTGAGCCTTGTGTCCAGATACTGCCATGTCAGGTGTGGGGTAATGATTACGGATGGGAGCTTGCTGAAACAGGGTTGCTGTCTGGAGTGAAGAAAAATTGGTCCTTGGACCCTGAGCCATCCCTTTCATCCTGCTGTCTGTCATTTTCTTCTGAAGAACACTGTGAAGCCCATAGCCACAGTACACAAAGGACTGGAAAAGAACTGTGGAAACATAAATGGTTGATATTACAAAAGAGGCCAGACGTACTTTCTTTTTTTTTTTTTTTTTTTTTTTTTACTTTTTTTTCCTTTTCTTTTTTACTGGATCTGATAATTACAAATTCTGCTTGGAACAGAGCTTTCTGTTGAAGTGTGGAATTTGTCTGGTGTGGAATTAAGCAATGCATTGTTGCCTTGAGAACAGCACTCTAAAAACTGAAGCACTTTGCCAGTGGATCACATGGGAATTCTGAAATTTAGATGACTAAGGTCAAAACCTGTGTATGGTAAGCACTTGACAATACCGCCACTGGGAACTGAGGGTCTTCAACATCTTGTGGAAAGAGATCTGAAATTAGCCACCTCCTTTCAGAGTCAATGTAACTCTCTTTAGAGTTTTCTTTTTTAAAACCTGAGTTCTTAGAGTCACGCTGGTAATTCAGTAGTCTGAGGTAAAATGAGTATGTTTTCAAGTCGATGTGCAAGTATAAATGAGTAGTGATGAGTCTTGCCAAATAACACTGAGACAAAACCTACCAGACCACTACTGAAGTGTAGTCTCATTGATGGGTGGGCTGGAGTTAAATTTTTCAGAAATTGCATTGCTGTCCATATCAGAATTTTTGCTAAAGAAGATAGTTTCTAAGTTTGGCTCTCTAAAAACTGGTCATAAGCTGTATTTGCACCTGGATAAATCTGGATAAACAAGTAATTTGCAGCATATCCTTGGTGCATTTTTAATGCTATCTCTTGAAAATTACTGGGCATATCTAGACTTCCAGCTTTGCTGTTGTTGGCTTGTGCAACCAACATTTTTGTGCATTTTTAGATTCTCCCTCTTCTCAACCAATTTCCATTCTCTGTTGATAGTCTCCTCTTTTGTGCCTACCTTTCTTCTCCATCATTGCTTCTTCTACTCTTATTTCCTCTCTATTATTCTCTTTCCGTTAGCTCCACAGTACTACCCAAACCAACAAAAATCTGATGTTGGTGTTGGGTTCATTTCAGCTCAGTAACAAACTTGTCTCCTTGTGGTTGCCTCTCTTTGTTGAAACCCTATTATTAGTGTAAAACCAATCCTGAGTCCAGGCTGGCTGAAATGCTGTGCCTCTGAGCCACATCTGCAGTGTGGTGCAATGATGGGCGGTAGAGCAGGTGCTGCCTGTGCAGATGAAGCATCCTTATCCTGTGCGGGCTCCAGTCAACTGGCTTTGCTGTCATTCCCCCAGTATTTGGCATAAGATTTTCGTGCTTTTACTATTTTATCTAACTATATTAAAACACCATAGATAACATATTAGTGAACCTTACTAGATTTTTTTTCTCCTCTGAATATTTCCCATTTTCATTTAAAGTTGATGATTCACAAGTAGCTGAGGAGAGACCTTAGCATGTCCTTAGTTAATGCAATGCACAGTGCTGGTGTTCTTCTTGACTTCCACTTGGCTGCTGCTGAATCCCACTTTCAGTCCGACCTGTGTGTATTTTTGACTTTGCATTTATCTGTTTGTTAGTCTCTCGTAATGATGCCTTTCCCTGGTCTTAAAATCAGAGCCAAACACGGTTAAAAGGGAGAAGGGGTTTACCTCAGTATTTATTTAAGGATCCTTAAGGTGCACTCTCCGTGTGGGTGGAATGCGCTGAGCAGCACACACCGAAATGCACACCCACCATACATCCCATATACAGTTATAGGCCTTGTGAATTAGCACATCTATCAAAGATTCCCCAATTAGAGGCTCGAGTGAACCCCTCATCCCGAGGAACCTTCCCCCTGGATGGGCCTGTCTTAGTTTACAGAATGTGTTCTGGAGAGGACCTTGGTGTCTGGAGCTCTCTGACCCCCAACTGCGAGGCTTCCAGGTTTGGTCTCCTGGCTTAACGGAATATTGGGTCTATGCTAGTGATCAAACCTAAGAGTTAAAAAATATGTGGGCTAAAAGCATAGAAGCTATATAAAAAATATATAAAAGGGGTATATATAAAAAGGCAAAAAATCATCATGGCATCAGTGACACTGTCACTTCTAAGCAGTAATTTGCTGAGCTTGAATAACGCAACTTTTGAACTTTCTGACCAGTATTATTAAATGGGGACAGAATTGGTCAAGGAGAAAAAAAATCCCTGTTCTTGACAAACTGTGTAATGCTATTGAATAGGGTAAAATTAGCCCTGTCATTCTTCTTCTTGCTTTTAGGCATCTCAGGGTAATTATAATGGGAAAAGCCAGCCAAGCTATAACTCAAATAAGCTTAGGTTTTAAGGCAATTTTTTTAATGATTTGCCTTTCCCTCTAAGTAAAGCAAAGATTATAAAGATTAAGTTAGCGGTTGCTTTTTCTTGCAGAGAGCATCTCAGGTAAAAAATGAACCAGTGGTAAATTAAAGGCAGATATTTAAGCAGAATAAAATAATAATCAAAAAGTGGACCAGACAGCAAATGCAGCTGATGCTCAGGAGGGTTGGGTCGAGTCCCATTTCTGATGTTTTGGTTAGTTAAAAGCTGTGATTATGTTCCACATGAACTGCAACTTCGTATGTGCATTTTGCATTTATTAACTATGTTATGAAGATGATACAGACAGAGACGAAACTGTTATGGAGGATTTGGGATGGAACAAGCATGCTAATGAGCCTATGCAAAAATGCATCTATTAGCCAGATGGTGAGTTACACAGACATTAGTTTCTGTTTACCATCTGTTTAATGCTCAGAAAGAGGCAGGAAAGGAGCTAGAAATGGTGTAGAGGAACAGCAAACAGTAACAGTGTAGTAACCTTCACAATATGTCCTGAATGTCACTTTTCTTAAATAGTTCAGTGAAATGCCCCTTTCTTGTCTCTGGTGGTAGATACCAAATTACTGCAAATTCTCTCAGTTTCTCCGATGCTTCATTCTCCACCGCATCCCCCTTTCCCAGTATTCAAAAAAGACAAGTAGTTCCTCACCGTGAGCAAAACACTTATGGTTCAAAGCAAGTTACAATTTAAAAAAATGCTTTAAGCTGCTAAAGAATGTGTATCACTGGTAGGAAAAAAATGGTCCTGAATGTAGAGAGAAAAAGACCTTAAGGTCAACTAGTCCAATCACCTCCTCAACAAAAATGTGTTTTTAAATGTAGTTTGCAGTCTTAAACTTCTCAATTTATGGAGTGACAAAGTCAGGAAAAATAATTGCCAGAAGTGCTGTTGAGAGAGGTCTCTATTTTAGTCCAAAACTGGAAAACTGAACTGATTAATTATTCAGTTAAGATTCAATTCAGTGTGAGATTCAAAGGTGCTTAGAGTTTATTTTTCCTTGTTCACTAGAGGGTAGCAGAGAGAATAGTGAGAGCGTTTCAGCACAGCCTGAGCTCAGTAGCAATGAGTTCACTTGCAAGCTTCTGTATTCTTAGACTAATCTGGTGCCCTTCAGGCTTCTTGGTAGAGTAGAAAGGGTACATTTGATACAATAAATGTAAACCAACAGCATAAAACTTAAGAGCATGCTTAATGTGATTTGATAAAATTAAAAATCATTCTTGGTTTTAGCACTGTTAATAATGGTTTTGGGTTTTTTCAGATAGTAAACAAGCATTTTTAAGATGCACATCTTTAAGGAAGCATGTTTTTAGTAGCATTATATTGTGCATAGGGGACACTGTCATATTTATGTAAGCAGAAAATTTTAAAATAATACCATGACCGTAGAAGTTTACTTCTCTTCTAGGCTGTATTTGTGAACATTCCACTGAAGTAAATGCCTGCAGTCCAAAATTTCCTTCTGCCACCACATTAAATACTTGACAAAACAAGCCATCATACTGTATACCAATAATGGAGACCTTGTGGCATGTCTGCTTCTACTGCATTAAAATTCAACAGATTTCAGTATGAGTTACCTGTACCCTTTCTGAGCTGCAGATGTCCAAAGGAATATCAAGAGAAGAGTTTCAAAAGCTTTGTTGAAGAGCAGCCTTCTACTCTTATGGTATTAATAGACAAACCAAAAATGTTGCCCTGTAGCAGCATATCCCACCATCAATATTTATTGCTGTGTCTGCTCTCTGGCATTTAAGATTTTAAAGTTATGCAGTTTCATGAGGTGTTGTTAAAGGTAATATTACCTGACTGAGACTGATGTTGTTACTATGTTAAAAATCACCCTTTTTTCCCCAAAATAATTCACATAGTGGGTTGTCTTTATTTGCCTGTGATGTAGAAAATTGAATCCAAAAAAACCTGCTTAAAAATGTTCGCCCATCTCTGTTTTATATAGTCACTTAGGCACAAGGTAATAAAAAGGGACCTTTCATTAAGTAGTGGGACTATTTGCAACAAAAGGAACCATTTGAAATAGTGCTCATTTCCCAAATAGCACTTCAGGTCCAAAGAAAACACCCTTTTATAATCTGCATTGTGCTTGTAAAAGACGAGTATGGACTGAAAAATCCGTGTTGCCATTCTCCCCTCCCCCTTCCTGTCCCCATACACATGCAAATGTACCCACAGCCCCTCACAACCTTTGAAGCTTTTGTGTGTGCCTGTGTGCAAGCCCTGCATTGTAAATAGAGAGCTGGAAAGACTTCTTTGGTGTTACCCAACTTCATGTTTCACCCATCAAATTATTTCTGTGGGGCAGATAAATATTTGGCAAATCTTTGAATGACTCATCTCTTTGCATTAAAATCTTTCATAATTCCTACCTTGCTTCTGGTCTGAATTCCACAAAGAGACTGAAATCCACAGAGGGGGGTTCATAAATGTGCTCCTTATTAAATATGGCAAACAAAAAGAAAACATGTTGGTGTAGAGAACCATCCTCCTTGTTTTGCTGATCCAGATGTTTCATGATTAAACATTTATAAACCAAAACTGAAATATAACCTCACTTTGTGTGCTATATAAGAAATTTAATATGGTCCTTTTCATCAAATTGAATTGCCACATCAGTCTTCAAAGACTTTGGAGGCTTTGGAAGCTTCGTGTTGCAGCATAGCATACAGATGTCCTGCCTAGGGTTGAAGCTTTATTGTGTTTCACTTGTGTGATGGATCATGTCTGTGTTCTGTTCTTTTATCTCAGTTATAGAAAACCTTTTGGACTTTGATTCGTACTCGGGAGTGTAAATAATGCAATTGGTTCTGATGTGCTCCAGTGAGAGGGAGCCATAAGACAAGAAAAAGCCAGATAATATCTCATCTTCCTGAAATCTAGATTGGAATTAGCTGCAAAACAAGTTATGTTGCCCATTTTCAATTAGTTTATTATGTCTTTTTAATGAATTCTTTTAAGACAAGTTTAAAGAACAAATTTCTACAAAATTATGACATTCATTTTTAAAGATGTAATACTAGATATTTATCTTTACTGTAAAGCTGCTCAGGAAACTGAGATTTGCGTAGCAGTTCTGAGACTGCCGCTCCACCGTGGTAGTAATTAGTGCAGTCTTAAGCAACTTCTTACTACCAAGATCCTGTTAGTGGCTGTGTAATGTGTATTTGTAAAAATCCCCTCTACACCATGCCCCAAAACAACATGAGCACCAGTCTCTCCCAGTCCAGAACGTTGATATCTTAGCCTCTTTGGTGTTTGGGTCTGTAGGATTTGGGGTATCTGTATGAAGTACTGCCTCCTGACTCTGTTTTTATGTCCTTTTTTTTTCCTGTCCCATCAACCTGTGGTTTTTTGCACAGAATTTGCTAAAATAAAAGCACCAAGCTTCTGTGTTTTGAGTCCTGTCATCTGAGTTCCTAAACCCTTCAATTAGGCTGAAGCATTCTCCATTTCTTTGACTTCTCAAGAAGTTTTTTATCACAGAAATATGTTTTTATTGTTTAAATACATCTCTTCACCTGAAAAGGCTGAAGAATACTTTGCCAGTGTCGTGCATGCCAGGATAATGTAATTCACCTAGATTGTGTTGGTACCCCTGGACACTGACACTTTAAACTGCACTGCTCCAGTGCTTTGGGGTCTTGCTTTCCCTAGTGTTATATGTCTGATGGGTCTGACAGGTTATATCCAGATGTTTCCAATAGATACTGTCTCAGTATGGGGGACAAAACGGTCTCACCTTCATAAGAAAAGAACAGCTCATGGAGATACATGGACCAGTCTACTGTATATATTAATAGAATTTATGGAGTATCAAAGTACTTAACAGTGATGAATGTAATGATTTCTCATTATTCCTGCTTATTTATCTCATCTGTTTTTTCATTGTTATCTTCTTTTTATTGGCCAATGTGCAAATGTGTTTTTGAAGGTAAGTTTGTCTATTTATGTTTATAAAATGCCAATCATTTTGCTGATACTATCAAATCATAAGTAGTAGTAGCGTGAGTCAATGTACATTGAATATACAAACCAATACTTCAGAACTTTACAAGATTTCTTACACTGTGTTTATGGGCTCCCAGAGTATTTTATGTGCATTCAGGCCACTTCAGTTCCTGTGCTTGATGTGATTAAACCAGACTGTTGAATATTTTTTAACTAACTGACCTTGATGGCCTCTCATTAATAAACAACTTGTTAAATGACAAATTTCTGCAAGCATAGACTTATTATTCAAGAAGCCAGTGAAAAGAATAGTTTGGAGGGTACAAATCCATCTACAAATTTATGGTTTATGTAAGGATAGCCTAGACTATGGAAATGTTTCAGTAAAGACTGAAATGTTTTGAATGTCGAACAATCATGCAAAATCATGCAGGGATATAAATGGCAAGTGTGCACATATGCACAGTATTTTCATGAGCCATTCAACTAATTTTTGTTCAGTGTCAAACCTGTCATCAGTGTTATTTCCACCTTCCAGTTCTTGATGCTGCAAATGTGTGTTAACCAGTTACGGTTTTCTTGGTCTTTATAAATATCTTTGCCTTCCCCTCTCCCCACAGTGTTGGTGATGTAAATGTGACATCTCTCCCAGTGCTGATGACATTTGCTAAATATTTTGGTGCCTGCTCCTGTGGTTATCCTCTGGACACGGCCATGCACTTCAGAGGGGGAGGATGGTGGGGGGGGTACAGACAATATTAATCCTGTCGTAAGGATGTCTGTCCTCTGCTGCTGACTGTGCCAGTGTGGGGCATTAGCTGCATAATGGTGTCCTTCTCTCCCTCAGCCTTTCTGTTCCCCTTTGAAATTGCCTTCTGTAAGCTTCCTCCATGGCAAGGCACACTTGGTTACACTGGTTAGGAAGAGAAAAAGAGGATCATAGTTGAACAAATCTCTTTACCTTTCTTAGCCTTATCCACTGAAAACTAAAGGTCTTTTAGACGAGTTTATATATTTATGTTGCATGGGTAGTATCTCAGGTTGTGTAAATTAGGTTTAATACACAGAGATGTGTACGTGGCCATGTGTGTACAGCCTCATGCCTCAAGTGTGTGTCCCTGTTCGAGCTTGCTGCAAGTCCCCTTTATTTCCATAACTTCTTACAGTGCAGCTGAGTAATAGCATTAAAAATTGTTCAAAGCTCTGCACTTTAAAATAGTCCTATTGCATTGCTTTAGGTGAATATAGATATCCCCTGAACATAGACATCCCAGGGAAGCTAGGACAGTGTACTCTGTGAGTGTGTACTTCCATGTAGCATCTAGAAACTGAGTTTGGATACTTAATTGATGTCAATAGTGTAACTGGTTATTTCAATTCTTGATCTTTGAACATTTTAATAATAAAAACGGCATTTATTGTGATGTATGGGTACCTTTATCATTCGCTAGTAAGAACTTTTAGTGTCTCTACTCCACTTATGTTTTTGGTTAAGAAGAAATGTGGGTTTTAAATCTCATAAGCGGGTGATTTCATATAGTCTATATAAATGAGAGTTATGAAAGCACAGTGTGTTTAGCGAGGGAAGGCCCATGCTGACCTTGCCTCCCTGAGGACAGGGAGCATTCTGGATGCCATTCCATAATCTTTCATTTTTATTGGATATTTGGAATATCTTCACTGAGAAGTTACTGGTCTTTGTTACAGATTTTAAGTGCATGACCTATGAGGTATGGAGGCAGCATGGATTGTCCACAGGGTGCCTGGAGGTTTTGGTAATTTAAAGTGTTCAATATACCCTAGCTGTCAGGAACGTCCAGGGAAGGAAGTGCAGGGGAAGTCACCCTTACCAGCAGTGCTTTCTATACAGCAATGGAAGATCTTATTCAGTGGGGGTGAGACAATATTTTGACCATTTCAGGTTTTTTAATCTCCCTTGTACTTATGCATGGGGGAAGTTTATTTGGCACATTGTAAGCACCAATTTTCTCAGAAAGAAAAACAAGACAGCATCAAATGAAGCTGCACAACAGACTCCAATCCCTGGGGTTAGAAAGGAAAGTCCTCTTTATATCTATAGGGAAGGGGGGTATTTAGGTGCAGCCCTGCCTGCTTTGTCTGGGCCAGGCATGCAAAACTGTGGGATTAGCAGATGCAGTTTAAGTGGCCTCACGCTGGAAGTGGCACAATAGTTGGCTGGTGCATAACTTGTGTCTGTTGACCGGGTCACTGCTGCCTCTGAGCTAATGCCCAGACAGAGGAGTCAGCAGTCACTTTCACTGTGTCTGCTTTGTAGGAACAGTCAGGGGAATAAAGCAAATGCCCAGTGGAGATTAAATCTCTACACATTAAGTCTTCATTCGCAAAGTTCTAATGGTGGTGATAGAAACAGGAGGGGGAATGACAAGGTTTTACAATTACTCATCCTCTTTTGCTGAGGAAAAAGACAAAATGCAGTCTCAGGAACTTTGCATCTCACTGGATGGTTTCTCATTCTCATACGAATCTGGTTGATTAATAGGTGATGTGGGCAGAGACAGCTTTCTGGTGCACCTTCTGCCTGCCAAAGCCCTGACATGTGAGTACACAATATGCAGAGCTTCCACATCAGCTCTGAATTTCAGCAGTAATTTGTTTTCAGTATCTCAAGGTAGAGTTCAATATCTTGATGATTTTATTTTTTCCTGAATGTTTCTGAATTGGTCCTCATTTATCATAATGATTTGTCTAATCTCCAGTAAGTTTTTGAGTAACTGTGTAGGTTACAGAAGCCTCAAGAGAAGTAAGGTAGTTAACTTCATTGAAACTTTGTGGAATTTGAACACATGAGTTATTTCTGCTCTTTTGAAAGTCTAATTGGTGGGACTACTTGTTATTTTTTCTGCTTTCAAAAGCGCAAAGTAGCACTGGTAAGTTTTATGACTTTTTTGCGTGTGTGTGTGTGTGTGTGTGTGTGTGTGTGTGTACAAGATATGTATTGCCTGCATCTCTTGGGGCCTCTTTGTGTTGCTGCTCTGACTGCTGTGCTGCAACAAAGAAACTGCTTAATAATGTTAATTCAGTGTTTGGATCGGAAATATTTTTTTTTGTTTCCAAAGAAGAACGAGCTCCTTCCTGTGTTTCCTTGTAGTCCTCTTGTACCATTACAGGCTCCTTTGTTCTCCTCTGCTCTCGCTAGGGAGCTACCCCAGTTTCAGCAGCAAGGCAGATGCTTGCCAAGCCACCTCCTCTTGAGCTGAGCTCCAGAACTACAGACCAACTTTGAATGGGAGATTGAGCTGCTGTATGACAGCAGACAAAGGCAGAGCAAGCAGCAGGGGCAAAAATGAACTTTTTAAGGCTGTGTTTAAAAAACTGCTATTTGAATGTGACAGCAGATAGGATGCATCCAGAGAAAAAGCAATTACAATTTTTTCATAATTATTTACACTGATTTTGGCTTTAGCGGAAGATCATCCTCAGCTTTCAGAAGTTATCTGGTGACAATATTGTTGACTTTTATGAATAAGTACAATGAGGCTAGGGAAAAAGCAGTAGTGGTATTTTAAACATGCATTATTTTTCAGCTTTTTTTTGTTTTAGCAGTGGATCCTCTCCTCTTGCATCAACTTTCCTGCTGCCTTTTCAGTGCTTCAGAGGCACCCGTAGTCATTGCTGTCAACAGCAGCAGCCAAGAGAGCAATGACTCCTGCCTGCTAGGGGATGCAGCAGGGCCTTTGATCACAGTCTGGAGGGCATAAGGAAAACATTGAGGAAGAGTCTAAACAACCACTTAAAAGAGGATCCTGGCAATAAAAGGGAGATGGGTAGAGGAACTGGAAGAGTGTCTCTTCAGAAAAAGAGTGAAGCTCAGTAAACTCTGAGTCCCTCCGCTTAACCTGGCTGCAATGAACTACTCATCTGCAGGTTTTCCTTCTGGTAACAAGGACGACATTAGAAAGAAATGACATGCACAGAATGAGCATGCAGGGGTTTTTATTTGAGGGAGAAATACAAAGGGATCCAACCTATGCTATTTTTCCTTCCGTGGGATTTTCTTTGTTCAGACATTTAGGGGAACAATAAAACGCTATAGATGTTCAGTGTCATTGTGCTCTGTGTCTTCAATAAACTCTCAGATAATTCAGCAAGTCTAATCCACTCCTTTTTAGGCTTTATACATTCTCACATTTTTGTTCTTAGGAGCTTACCTTTCTTTTTTTTAAAAAAAAAATTGTTCATAATTATTTACATGCACTTTTGTGTCTAATTGAAAAGGTTAAAACTTGCATGTAAATAAATATTGTTTTACTTTTTGCCCTATAATTTGTGCTAGGTTTATGGGAGGCAAATATTTGTATCTGATGCATATACAAGTACAAGAAACAGTTCAAAAAATTCTGGTGAAGATGGACAGCAGTTATTTCACCTCTCAAAGATAAAAGCCTCTGATTAGTTGATATCTCTGAGAAAGACTTCGAAGAACACACAAGATTTAAAGCTAAAACAAAGTGCTTCTTACTTCTCTGGAAGTGTGTGACCAGATTTAGTAATCTCGTGTGATGACTTCTTGGATGGCTGGGGCTATCTCTGTCTATGTCTGTAACCATATCTGTGGTTATGTTATTTATATATTTTTTAAAATATCATTAATATCACTACATCAGAATTCAGTAAAAATTACTGATGCAGCAGTTAGAGACATGTTTACATAGTATGTAGAGAGACATAATCTAAAAAAACTTCATGGTCTTTCTCTAGTTACTCTTGAAGTACTCTCAAATTTCAGGAAGTACTTCATGACTGGATTGGTATCTAGTCCATGTTATTAATGACTTAATTAGAATGTAGGTATCAGCTATTCATGTTAACATGTTTCTGATTTGGTGTAGTGAAAAATGTCCCTTAAAAAAAGCTGAGGGGAGGGGGTGGTGAGAATAGAAGTATCAGCTCAATTGCGTGCATCAGTTGTAACAACTTCTTCTAGCCTGTGCCAACAGCCCCC
Source organism: Aleadryas rufinucha (assembly GCA_013397815.1). Taxonomy (NCBI): domain Eukaryota; kingdom Metazoa; phylum Chordata; class Aves; order Passeriformes; genus Aleadryas; species Aleadryas rufinucha. Next base: position 31,348 of record VZTH01011493.1, read on the forward strand.
CTCCACATCAGCGGCTGCTTATCTCATCTCCTGGAAAAGGAAAAATGGATGAAATGGATGAAAAAGGATGGCATGAGCTTTCATTCTTACGATAAATCTTCTTGTAAAATGGCTCCCTAGCAGTGGCATAGCTTTTTCAGTTGCACTTCTGAAATCGTGTGAATGGGTCACCAGTTGTCTGTATTTTGGCACAGTTAAAGGCTGTAGTTTGAGATCTGTGTCGTTCTTTCACTGGTGGTAATAGTTCTGATAGTAAAGGCAGTAAATTTTATCAGGTCAGCCTGATTTAGCAAGTGTTTAAGAACATAAATTTTAGTCTCTTCCAAAACCACTTCTATTTAAAGCTAAAGGACCACTTTTAAACAACTCACTGAATCAGGATTTTGGATGTTTTACTTTCCAACTGTTTAGTAATCTCATATACCAAATGTTATCTATTTCTATGACTCACATGGACATGCAATTATTCTGCTATTTTCTGTGAGAAAGTACTCTGAAAATATATTAAACAATGCAAACATAATACCAAAACAAAATTTACACTTCATTGTGCCTTATCTGATGCTAACCTGCCAGCAGGCTAAGCATGTAGCAAAAATTAGGTTTTATGAAGTGTTTGCTTATGTGAAGTAAATGCATATTTAAATTAAAAACGTTTTAAAAGAGCGTCAGGGTCTAAGTGTTTGAAACCTCTCCAAATTAGAATTCTCAAGACCTCTCTGAATTAAGTTCTCATCATGAATCCCTGGGGATGGTGAGAGTTTTATTATCAAGGATTTTTAGGGATTTTTGGCACATTTGTTGCCCTGTGATAACGCTCCTTGATACCAAGCATCTCAGGACAACAGAGTTGCAACTGGTTCTTGGAAGATGCCCCAACATTATCTGTATTGATAAGAGGATTCACTCTGCTGTCACAAGAAAGGAGAAATTTTTATGCTTTTAAGTTTGGATTGTAACAAAAAAACCACATTAGAGAACACTGGGAGGTGAGTGCCAGTTACTGAATAAAATTACACCTTGCATCTGTGTGTTCAAATATCCTACACATTTCAATTTTCTGAGTGAAATTGCCTGGGCCAGACTCTGGGTCTGACAGGTGACATAAATGGAGCCGAGCCATTCTTTTGAGCATCTTTTGAGGACTGGTCATATATATTTGTCTGTCATTTAACATAGAGCTGTGGCTCACTGAAGTGCATAAATGGTATTTTGCATTGTTCTATCAGTGTACTTTAATTACTGAAACTTTGTGCCTTTCTCCAGTACTGGGGTTCTTATTTGTTGCGTTTAACCATGCATTTGTTAGAAGGATACAAATACTTTTAATTTATTAAGCTTCAAATTTGAAAATAATTTGTAAATAAATGTAAGTAGACATAAAATATTGCAGTATAAAATTGATAAAACAGAAGTAAAATATATTGACATTCTGCAGTGGGCTTATGCCTCATCAGTGCAATTCCTGAGGCTCAGTGAACCTGCAGTGACTTTTCACTTGCATTGGGTGTAGAAAGTCTACCAGCAAAGTAAAGGAGATGAAGCTAGAATTCATCAATTTGGTATCAATATTTTTTAGTAAAAGCCTAGTTTTAGCTGTAATTTGGATAAAACTTACCTTTCCTTCTCCATGATTTGCTTTCAACAGAGTGCAGATAATGTAACTCAATCCATGCCACTGCATAGGGAATATTCTTCCTGGATTTTTTTTTGTCCTTCAGCCATCCTTCACATTCCCAGTTCATGCAAATTTAACAGGACTGTTCATTTGCAGATTTGTGGGTTGAGGAGTTTTTGAGTTATTTTATAAAACAAATATTAGGAGAAATTGAAAGCAAGGCCTCTTTCTCCTTAGGCACTTACAAACCTAAGCATGTGAAAGAAGGTGAAAAATTAGCATTTTGGAAAGTATTTTCTTGTCTTTCCTGCTTATTTAGGTAGTGGTTTTTTGATTGTTTAAGAACAATATCTGTTCATTGACATTGACTCATATTCAACACAAAAACTGAAATGCAGATATGAAGGCAAGAACTGTTATTTTGATGTGACTGCCTTGCCTCATTAGTCCTCTTACAGGTTATGTCTACTAGTAAAACTAAGGGATTTTTTTTTTGGTGGGGTGATAGGGATATGAAAATCTAAACTATTTTACTTTCCTCTTTTCACTGCAGTTGGTAACTATGTATCTCAATCTCAGTAGAAATTGAAACATCTTTGTTCAATTAACTAATTCAATGCTTTTGCTCTGAAAACTCAGTCCAAAATTTTCATTGAAAATAAAACCCCAATGTTTTATGTTTATGGGATTCCTAATTAATATTCTTAGTGACCTAGAAAAGAATGCAAGCAGTCAGTTTCTGTGGCTAAAGTAGTTCAGAGACTCTCAGCTTTATTCCATGTTTAATAATAAATATCAAAAAAGTTGATTCCCCCTCAAGAGCATTATGGTGTAGCACACATTATTTTTGAGTGAGCAGGAATAAGTAACACTAACATCTGTTCCAGATGTTAAAATAACTAAAGCTTAAGATATGGATGATGCACAGCCATTGTCACTTGGCTCTCCTGGGACTGCATGGGCCCCTGCTGGGATGGCCTCTAGTCTTTTGTTTAGGCATCTCATTTAAGCACTGCCCCACCAAAATTTTAGATGTTTTTTCTAGGAGGATGATCCCTCCAGCAGCATAACTACCTGCATTGCCTGGGCAGTTTTTGGAGACCTGCATCTCTGGAGACATGGAATGGAAAATCTTGCCTGCTTGCCTTGGTATGCCAATTGTATAAGGAGCACAAATACCTCAGAGGAGAGATCCAGACATTAATGTCAACCTGCCACGTTTTGTGTGAGCATCTCAGCTGAGGGAGAGCAAAGCTGTAAGCAGTGTCCACTCTTTAAGTTGAGTTGGAGTTACTCTGCAGCCAAGAACTCAACAGTCATGGAACAAATAAAGGTGGAGCCAGGCCTGAATGTAGGGATTGGGATGTTTGTCTGCCCAGCCCCTGTTTCCAAGACAGTTCTTGCTTTTAAAAAAATGCTTGTCCAGTAGTTGAAAGTGTAAAATGCATGCATGTACTTCCACCATTGCTGCCATTACTGCAGCGTTGGCCATATCTTGGTTTTCAGTGTTTTTAACAGATCTAAGCTGTTTTCTGGAGCCTACATGTCTTGGGGCACAGCTGATCAGCAGATGCCTGTCTAGTATAAACATATGTGTGGGTAGTTAAGGTTAATGCACAGGGAACTTTTCCTGGAAACATTAAGTAAGGAGTCACCTAATGAGTTTTAGTACTTAGGAGATTAGGTAGTTCTGAATAATAACTGAAATAGTCTGTTGTACAACCTGAATAGGTTTTAAATTTCACCTTCATATTTTATTTTCTTGGCACCTTTTCTTTCTGCTACATCTGAGCTCTCAGGAGAGCTCTTGGCACGTGATGACTTTGTGGCTTCCCCTGTCTCCTCAGCAAGTTATTGGTCATTACTCACATGTTATCGAAAGCTGAAACAACCGTGTGCTTCAGCTGGTTCTGTCTAGAGGTTTTTTTTAAACAGGGTCACAGAATCAATTGGGTTAGGAAAAATCCTCTGAGATCATTGAGTGACCTATGACTGAACAGCACCATAGTGTCAGCTAGACTGTGACACTAAGTGCCACCTCCAGTCTTTCCTTAAACTCCAGATTTTCCTTAAACATTTCCTTTGTTAAGTGACTGGCTTAATCTACTAAATCACATGTGATGGTGCCAGCAGCTGTCCCCTTTCAGGCTGCGGGGTCCCCTTGCTTTCCCCTCCAGGATCTCCTGTCTTCAGTGCCCACGGTGATCTTTCCTATTTTCCTAAATTGTTTTTTATTTAGGAGATAGTCAAGTGAGGCACATCTTGGCTACAGTCTGAGCTGATATTCCTGGTTTCTCTGATGTTTGTCAAGGAAGTGGTTGGTTATGTCTTTTATCTTGGCCTTGGCAGTGTTATCATATGTATGTGTGGGAAGGAAGGGAAAGGGGAAAATGCAGATGGGAAAAAGAAATTTCCAGTGGAGTGAATACCAGCAGTGGTGAATTGACATAAAGTGAATTACACTCGGCCTGTTTTTCTTGTGTCCTCTGTTGTTACCAGTGTACACTGAGAGTGTCCAGGAAAATGATTTGCACTTTCCCATTATTAACTATTTTGTTGCCATGGGAGGGCAGTCTTACTCAGCCTTCCTTGCCCAGGTCCTGACAAGTAAAGGAGTGACTGGTGCTGGCACATTTCTTTTAAACTAGAAGAAGTCAAGAAGAAAAGCAGCAGTGCAGATTGGGTGTTCCTGCTCTGCAGATGCTTCTCATTTTCCTGCACTGATGCCCACAGACACTAAAACCAACATCAAAGAGAAACAAATGAAATATGTGTGCCTCCATGCTTGTCCAACAGCCAGCAATGAGTGTAGGAGAATCAGTTATTTTGTGATTCACTGAAATAATTTGTTAGTTGAGGGTAAGATTACTTGCCATAACATTTCTGTTTCCATCATGAAACCTTTGCAATGTAGGTAAATATACCTATCACCAAAGGAAACAGTTAGAGGCATCAAATTTTGAAATTATACTTAGATATTGTGCCCATCTGAACTGATAATATATTAGTTGAAATAGCTGATGTGTGAATCACACTCAGGGTGTGTATTTTTTCCTTAAGGTCTGTGAACAAAACAATGATTTTGCTGATTTCCTAAAGTCTCAGCAAAAAAAAATTCATTATCATTAACCAAGAATTGCAAAAATTATTTTCCTGTTAGGGCTTATGTTTTATCAGTTGTATGTGCTTTCTTTTTATAAATAATATTTATTAACTTAAAAAAGGTATCATGTAAATATATTTTATTGGGAAGTAATGTATGAGCAAAGCTAGAATCTGTTTCTCAAATAGTTTTTTAGCTAGATAATATGTCAGAATATCACTCTGACAAAAAGATAAGTAGGAAGAATCAGATTTAGTTTGTAGAGATGTTGTTTGCAAGATTTTTGTCCATCTCCAAATAGGCCAGATCAGAAATCAGTGACAAAGTTTTGTTCAATTAATTTACTACAATTTTTTTTCATAGTAGCCTGGGTCTAAAAGGCTTAGGAGACGAATATTTTTTTAGAAAACCATTTAATTTCAGTTGAAGTGAGAAATTACTACACAAGAATTGTGATAGACAGGGGAAAAGGGGAAAAGGATTAAAAGTGGCAGAGGAAGAATAGGGGAGTGATTTCAAATAACAATAATAATAATGGAGAACTAAAGTTAGGCCCACAAAAAATAGGCAATTTGAAGCACAATGATACCTAAATTATTATAGAAGGTGACTGGGAAGAAGGAGTAAACTTGCCTCTGTTTTTTATACCTTAGTTAAAGAAAATAAAAATCGTAAATAACCAGTAGCATTATTGCCTCTTTAAAACTCACTTAATACGTGCAGGAAAAAACAAATGTATAGATGGATTTCCTTACACTGGCCCTCCAGGTAAAATTTGTATGGTGTTGTAGCGGGATTGGTTCTTAAACAGGCAGAAACACCATTTTCATAGTGGTTTCAGTTCATCTTTCTTATCTGTTGTGAGATAGGAGATTTGGAGGAATGCAAAGCAGGCTCAGACTTAAAGAATATGACAAAGTTTATTGACAGAACTAAAAAGGGAAAAGGAAAAAACAATAAGAAATCAAAGCAAACCCTCCCTTTGCTCCAGCAACCCCCCTCCCTTTTCTCCTTCCCAAACCAGCACAAAGGATAACAAAACATGATTCTTGGTCAGCATTTACAGTTCTTAAAAATCTCTCCACTATTTAAGGAAACAGAGGTCTCTTTTGCTGTCCGTGGTCTCTCAAACTGCATCAGCCATCAGTTCGGCAGCCCCTGCCCAGGAAAAACTGCNCCACCGATGCCCCGGGGCTGTGCCCCAGCACGGTTGGGGGGGGAAGCCCAAGGCCGCTCCTAGGAGTGGAACCTCAGCACCCATCTTCCCCCCTCCCACAGGAGCTGCAAAACCGAAAAAGAGGGAACTTCCTGTCTCCCCTAAGCTTTAAATATGGAAATCTCAAAAAAGCGCCATTGGTCAAAAGAGCTGTCCATCAGCTCAGGTTCAACCCACCACAGGTGTAAATGCAATTGGAGAGAATTGTTAGAGAAAACCAGGTTTGCCCTATGCAATCTTTTGAGTGAGTGTATGGAGTGTGCAATGATGTTAAAGTCAGGATTTCTTAGGTGTTATCCTACCCTCCTTTGGATATTGTTGGACTAGTGATGAGACACTTGTGTCAGAAGAACCTTTCAAGAATGGTCTAAGTAGGATAAATTACTGGTAGAACAACATACAAATGAATTGTTTAACAAATATTTTAGTATTTCAAAATATAAAAGCATAGTAAACAAGAGAATAAAAAAGTCCACTCCACAACCTGTATAATAGAGTTCAGTAAAAAAGACAATTAAGTTAATATTCTGAATTTCTATCTTGATGATTTCAAAAATAGCATCCAGTGAGTCACCCTTCAGACAGACTCTTGTGGTACTAAAGGTTGCTCATTAAGAGTAAACCTCCTGCTTCTGCATTTCAGAAAGTCAAAGAATTAAGTTATTTGTTTTAGGACAGGGATATTTTTAACTTCACAGGCCAGGAATTCCTAGCTTTGTTGACAAGCTACAAAAGATGCCCCAGCAGTATCAGAGCACCGTATTTGTGGATGGAGAGACGGTTCCTGTCCCAGCAGTGCAGCAATAGCGTGGGAGCATCCTGCTTTGCTCGTCCTGATGCAGACTTTTTTCTTTAGGTACCCTAAATTATATCCACCATTATTTATTCTTCAGATCTATTAGATTATTTAAATTCAAATTATGAAGGGAATTCCTCAGCAAATAATGTCCTCCAGTTCAGAACTACATTGAAAATAATAAAATGCTTATGTAAAAACAACCTCAGAAAAAATAACAGCTGTATGGGAATAGAGAATCAGTTGATTTTATTTCCCCAAACACAGTATACTTTGTGGATATTTCTTCCAAGTACAACCAACTTGAAAGGAAGAGAAACTTTATAAATGGTAATGTAGGTCAGTCAGCAGTACAAACTTCTTTTTTTTCCTCCTCAAAGGCCCCATATTTGACAGTCTATATATAATAAATAAGTAATGATTGTATGTGGACAAAACAGGCTAAACAAGTTAGGAAAATTGGAGGAAAACCATCTAGATAGTGTAGATCCAGTTGGTGCTTCTGATCTACTTTGAGGTGGCCTCCAGAGCCTCTGCTGCAAAAAAAAGCAGCTACTGGTCAGCACACCTACAGCATCTTCCCTCCCCTCCCAGGCCTGCAACCAGCCATCTCCCATGGCCCAGCTGTGTTTGGCCTCGGCTCAGGGCAGGAGCATTTCCCCACCAACTCTGCTGCTGAGGTGAGAGCCCAGGGACAGCCACCTACCAGGGCTGGGAGATAGGGCTGGCATGCTCATCTCTGATTTCCCTCTAGTGCCTCCGTCTCTGGGAGGTAACAACTTTCTCTTAATGAGCATAATGAGCCAAGTCAAAGTATTAGAAGATGGCAGTGGTGTGACCCAAGAAATGGGAGAAGATGAGCTGCCACACATTTCTTGATGAGGTGTTTCCATAGTGAGGGAGTGAGGAGGGCTGGGAAGATGAAGGCTGCAATAATGTGGAGCAAGGTGTGAATGAAGTGAGCATGAAAAAGGACTATTCGGTTGCATTAGTATCATAATACAGCTGGCTAAACTATTTAGAGTTTTTTTCCAAAGTGTTTTGTCTTTGCCACATTGTGCTTTTTCGTGTTCTCCATGATAGGTAACTCCATCCCATCAAATCTCACTCAAGACTCCTCTTCTAAGGAGTCTGTTTGCTGTTTCTGAAAAATGCTACACCCAAAAGGGCAATTTTTCCAAAAGAACATTTTTTTCCTTGTAAAAATACCCTTCTCTTGTCCTGTTTGCATGTCATTGCATTCAAATCCAACAATCAACAACAATGAATAGATATTACTACTCTATAAAGTGTGTTTTGGAAAAGGCACCACATAAACAGACATATATATACACGCACGCAGACATACTGTACTGTAAACTTGAACTTACTCTGGAGTAACTTTTGGACTTAATTCTGTACTTTAGCTGGACAAAAGCTACTATTAATGATTCTGCTTAGCATACTATGCCTTTTGTGACAGGATATGTAAGTGATGAACAAAGATACACCTCTAGAACTGCTCTGCTTCCTCATAGCAGGTCGTGGCAATATCTGTGAGCTGGTGGACAGCAAGCTAATCAGAAAATGTATTAAGCTCTCATGGATCAGTACAGTGACAATTATGTCCTTGCTATGCCATCTCCTACACAATTCCCTCTTTCTTCAGATGAATCATGACAATGTAAAAGGCAGGTTTTTAGATTAGAAGGATGTTAATGTGTTGATATCTTCCACTGAGAGCTTTGGTGATAAAATTCTAACATATCTTTACCAAGCACACTCCCAATTGCAGGTGTGTCATGGCTTTCATTCTTTCTTTTTTACCCTGCAAATTATGTATAAATATAAAAAACCCAAATGTGTTATGGCCCTAGTCTGCAATCATGTGTATAATAGTGGATCTGTTCTACTCAAGATGAGAGATGCAAGTTTCCAAATCAGAATAGGATGATGAAGGGAAAAAAGGCCTTTATTTATTTACATTTCAGTAAAGCTTCTGAAAAACCCCTAAGTACATTTGTAAATGCAAGTTTGTGATACCCAGGTGTTATTTTTGGCAATGTCTAACATTTAAGGAAACACTTATTAGAAATTCACTTTTTTATCATGTGCAACTACAATCATAGATTACAATCTATGATCGTAAGTATGATATAACCCTTTAAAATTTATGGCATTAATTATAATAACTCTAGTCTTAGCCCATCTGAAATGTTTGGTGCAAGTTGTGGATCAGACTAAAGAAATGAAAGAAAGGGGTGAGTTCTTTCTAGCACTGAATGTACATGAAGCAATTGCTATGTTCCCTTGCATGCCAGGCAAGGCCTTACAAGTTCTTGTAGACCATAAGTAAATGGATATGTGGCTGAAATGGTGCCTTGGGGTTAAATGCTCATGAAATGATAAATCTGAACAAGTAACAAAGCAACCTGCCAAATACAGGGCACACTGTTAGATGTGGATGCTTGAAAGCTGGGAGGGATGGGTTGCCTGAGGAATGATAAAAATTAGGATGTTTACAAGAAGACATGTAGAGTTCTGCAAAATGACTACATATTTGAAAGCAGGAAATTGTACTAATGCAACTTTAAGGTTATACTGTTAAAAATCATAACAATTCAAGGAATATTGAAGTTAAGTGTCCCATGGCAAAATTGGTTCACGTTCCTGTGTGCCTGTTTTATGGTCCTGTGTTGCATTCAGTAGTACAAACACCAGCCTAACCTACCCTGCAGCAGGCAATGTGCAAGAGGCAAAGCAGAGGTGTAAAATTACCCAAGAGCTCAGCAGAGATAACCCTGCTTTAGCAACATTCTTTTATGTTTTTTGGCACCGCAGTTAAACCAGAAATGTTCTGCAACTACATTAGCTTAGCTTTAACTTGTGTAATATCCTATCATGCCTCCTCTAAGGCAAAATAAAGGAATTGCATCTTTCAGGAGGAAGAAAATAATTTTTTCTAAATAACAAATGGTTGTCTCTGGACAGTGCTGAGCCATTACTGTTCCAGTTACTGGTAGTACTGTTCTGCCCATTCCATTGGAGAGGTTCCACTCCATCTGATGATCAATTCCCTTGACATGCACACTGTAACTGAGGGGCACTTCCTCATTTTAGGGTTCTAGACTTGTATGATTTTGCAATTGCCTCCCTTTTTGTGATGACAGAAGTTGAAGTAGACCTTGTGTCTGCCTCTGGCTTTGCTTTCCAGGCTTGGGAAGAGCAGTGCAGGCCAAGCCCTGGGCTTCCCTTGCAGCTCGCCAGCCTTGAGGCATGGCAGTGTTTGATTTCTGTCTCTGAAGCTTTCATGGAGCAGAAGCCAGGCTTTAACTGAGTCATATATTCAAGAGCTTCCAAACTGGAGGAAAATCTATTCTGGTCTTTGAAGTGTCTGGAAACATCACTCTCCTACTGACTCTGTGTAGAATTCTCTACCATATCTTATACTTCAATCTCCCTCTGTCTCTTGCATACACCTGCCAGTTGCTGCACCTTCATTTATTTTGTGCCCCAAAGCCACCATTTCTCCCTCTGAAATGTTGCTGTCCATTTGTTGTTTATTTCTAAATCATTTGACCATTTAAATCAGATATTTCAAGTCCTACTAGGAGCTCTAGAAAACTTTGTGTTTCTGTGTTTTGGATGATGAAATTAAGAGTCTCTGGAAAGCTTATGCTGCATGGATAAAGTGCAGGTTGTAGGCAATAGCACAAGTAATTTTCTCTGTATTTTCTAGGTCAACAAACACTTCCAGCTTCTATGAAGTTTCCCTCAAAATTCTTTGTATTGCTAAGACATCTATCTTTCTTGAGTTGTATAAACTGTGTTTGAACTATGTATTAAAAAACAAAACCAGTTTGGTTCTAATTTTTGGAACAGGTGTTGGCGATTTGCTGTGCTGAGAGGTGGAGGCATTTTTGCTTCTGTCTGAAGTTTTCAGAAGTAGTCTATAAATGTTTCATTTTCTACTCAGGTTTTCTACCTCTAACATAAATCATGAGTGTCTGTAAACATAAGTGTTCAGGGCGGGGGTGGGGGCCAGGGGTGTGAGGATTGCTTTTGGCAAGACAAGGAATGAGGGTTATATGCCAGAAAGATGTCTGCTGAGATAAAACACTGGGTAGGTAGGTGTGTTAAAACCAGTTATGCATCTTTGATTCAAGAACAGTTGTTTTGGACCAGACAGCTCTAAGCAAACACTCTTGGATGATGAGAGAGGCAATCCTGCACTGACCCCTTTTTTTTTTTCCCTGTAAAACTTTGATCTTGGACACTGACCACATCCCCAGTCAGCCACACAGGCAAGGAGGACAGCATGGGGCAAGTGGATGGCAGCAAGGGATAATTGGATGGCTTCTTTCTTGGGACAAACATGTTGTGTTTTTATTTAGTTTTGATGATTACTTTCACCTGCATGGTACAAAACTGTAGATACACTAATTCAGATACCTGGGTAAAACTGAAGGTTTAATTTTCATCCAGTGGAGCAAAAAGAAGGTAATGTTTAATTTCTCAAGAGACTCAATTCTTAGAAAATTACATACAATAGTATGTAGTGAGAAGCAAATTTTTCTACAGTATGTTTATTTTCTGATAATGTGCACAGGTCTACAGCATGCCTTGGAATTAAGGACTAATTTAATCAGTCATTCTTTGTGGCCTGTGGCTGAGATGTAGTTTAATATGACAAACTTCAAACTTCTATTTTATCCAAGGCATCTTCAACTAAGGAGCATTCAGTGAATATGAAGAGAAGAAATAGGGGGTGCTTGTCTTCATCTCATTGGTTAACAGATTACTCTGGAATGTTGATAGATAGAAGACAACATTTCCCTGGATTCTGTTTGGAAAGAGACAAAGTCCTGTGGCTGATGACAGAAAGTTCTGCAGATTGTTATACCTGTCTGTTGCATGTCTTTATTCAGGTTTTTATGCCTGATTGCTTAGGAGATAAATCTTGTCTCACATGAAAAGATGTATTTCCCCACTTACGACAGTTCTGGCCTTTAATATAAAAACTTTCCCTCTTATACTAAGATTTATTTAGCACCATTTCTTTTTCCTGGTGTTTGTGTTGTGAATATGGGTTCTGCTTGACCACGTACGTAACAGAGTCTCATGAAAAGTAGGAGGGTAAGATTTGGAACTTTGCTCTGATTCCTTATCCTTTGACACAATGCACAGCTAGGGTTTTTTACTTATCAAAATGCTCTAAGTCCAAACATAGTGTTTTGCCAGAATCAGTGAGGATTGTTGACCTACTGCCTGTGATTTCTGTGGATAAACCCTTCTCTGGAGTTTTTCTCCATTACTAAGTGTTATGCAGTTGTGGTTCTGAATAAAAGTGGAGTTTGTACCTGAGGAACTGTGAGTGATGAGAGCTCCCTGATCTACTCAAAGACTGCAGTATGCCTCCAATTTGTGGTCCTGCTGACACACTGGGTTGGTAGGAAAGCTACTGCTTTTCAGTGAGTAGCATGTTACTCTTCATCCAGTGAACTCACTGACTGCTCCCCCTTGCTTGATCCTCTTGGGAAAAGCATTAAGTGACTCTAATTATAGTAGCAGGAGGTGATAAACCTCTTTCTTGTTATGTTTGATTTCACAAAGCTCTGGAGTGTGCTACTGTTCGGTGCTGCGCAATGACCAGAGGTGCTCTGAAGGTCTGGCAAGATGTACCCGGTGGTTGTGGGGTTGTCTTTCCTAAGAAGAAGGTACTGCTCAGCCTTGGAGGAACTCCTGAATTCAGAGTTAGACCTTACAAGATGACAAGCTGCAAGGGAAGCTCTTTAATAAACCTGATGAGTTGAAAAGTGAGTGCAAGTTTTCTGGAAGCCCTCTCTCTGTGCAATTGTCTTCCTAGCTAACATTTGGAACAAACATAACACGGAGGTGTCATCAGTATTGGCCACCCACTCCACTTCTCTCCCCTGAAAGTCCGGAAAGATGAATCATCACAGCAGGAGTCACCTAAAATCGGTATCTAGATATTCTGGGTGCAAACAGCAGATGCAGCTGTTGAAATGCAGGGAAGCCTGCAGCGGGGAAGCCAGAAATTAGGATAGCTGATGATGAGACGATCATCTGGCATTAACATCTAGGTTTTGCTATCTAATAGGGGAATGCAGAGGAGGGTGGTTTATCTTAAATGTCGCTTCATGAACACGGTGATTAAAGTGGAAAAAAAAATCTCACTGGAAGTGAGATTTTGGTAAAATGCTTTTCTTTTCCAGAGAGAGTTTCAACCCTACTCTAAATTAAGTGCTTTAGGAATTAAGTGATTCAGGAACTTAGAAACCAGTGGAAGAGTCTTTCTGTGCCATTCTCTGTTGCTGGGACTGCTTCTGTATTTTAAATTTAAGTAATTATCAGAGTACAAGTCCATTCCTTTATCTCGCTTCAGGTTCTCACTCCAGCCCGTAGAATCCAGACAAGACACGACGTGAGAGGTTTTTAAAATAAGCTAGAAATGTTCATGTACGCTATCCATCTAGGCATTAATGCTATTCATATTCCTATTGTATTGGTGGTTCTGACACATATGAGTGTTTCTCACAGCTATGCTGCTCCATTTCATTTTGTCTGAGAAATAATGAAGGTAAGCACAAGAGTGATGCTGTCCTTAGTGGGCAGGTTTGGAACCCTTAGAAATGATGAGTTGTCCTTGGGGCTAGTGTGAGCATATTTGATTGCTTACAGGCATAGGGCCTCCCAGCCTGGGCAGCGCTTCCAGGATTTATCCCTAAAAGGCGGATGAGCTCAGTCAGTAGAAGCACTAAGTTTTTAGAAACCTTGCAGATGAGTGTAAAAGGATTTTGATATTTTATGAGCCTAGGTTAGCAGATAGCAGATGCAATGCAGTACACATTAATGTAGAATAAATAATGAATCTTAGAGAAAAGAATAAGAGGAAACATCTGCTGAATTGAAACAGGATGTATCATATTGACCGAGAGAAGAAGAGCAAGTTACCATGGAGAAATTCTCAAAATGGGCAATACAAAGAGCAAAAAATGCAGTTACTGCAGGTTTTTTTAAATTTATTTTTTGTTAGAACACACAATGTGTTCATTTAGGGATGTATGATTGCTGTGCAGGAATATATACTAGTTTACTGGCTTAAAGAGCTTCCCCCCACTTGAATACTGAGTTGTAGGGCACTTAGAGCCATACCATATCCATTGCCCACCAAGGGTGAATTTTTCTGAGAAATGTGACAGTAATTCAGCAGAGAGTGAAGCAACTCTTCCCTGCATTAATGTCTGCATTAATGTAATTTTTATGTGATGGTGCAGAGACTTAAGAAATACAAAGCTTCATGTTTAGGGGCAGGATCTAATTGCTCATTCCACTGAATTCTTGTGGCTGAACCCATAAATGAGCCAATTTCTGGCAATGCTTCCAGAACCAGTGAGGTGTTTACTATAAGCAACCAAATTGTTTGAGTTTTTGGGTTGGTGAAAATGTTTCTTTCTAGGGAAACAGTCTTCTGGTTCATTCCAGCATTATTGTTGTATATGTGTTAGTGAATTTAATTATTTCTTGGTGTTTCCCGTTATAGAGTGTGAAATAAGGTGGCATTGGTATTGTTGACAAGTTCAATCTGTCTCCTTCCTAGTACTGAATTTAAATATCAATGCTGTAACTGACCCCATGTTAGATAGGTAAAAAAGGATCAATTCTCATCTTGAAAATCCTATGAAATAATAGTAGAAATACTGGTAAAACAGTTTTAGAGTTTTAATTTGTTTTGGCTTTGTTTTATGAATGTTAAATCAAAGAACTTTAATATGTTAGTTAGCATTAAGCTTGCACATTAGCCAGGAGAAGATCCATATAATATCATAAATGTTGCACAACTGTATATTGTTATACAAATTTTAGTGGTTATGTAATATTTAAAGAATGTCATTCTGTTTCCTTTATATTCTAATATTTGTAAGAAAAACATTGTCAATATTTTTAACTCTTGTATCCAGATACTGTGCTTATTCGTATTTTCAGAATAAATAATCCAGCAATCAGTGAGACAGCGATATACTAATTGTGTATTTTATAAAAACAGACTGACAGGGATTCTGAGATTCCTAGCTCGGTTTTCCCGTAATCAAAAAGAAAAAAAATTAGTAATGTGACCTTTACATTAGTACACCACTAATTATTGCAGTTCAAATACTTGGATGCTGATGGACAAGTACCAGAGGATGGAAGGGACATTTCCTGGACTACTAGGTACAATATGTTGCAGTGCAGGAGAGCAGCAACCCTGTGGAAGGGTCTGCACAGATTTCACTTTGTGATATGTTGCCTTGATGACAGGATCAAGTACCTACAGAACTGAGTGGTGTTAAGATGACCTCGATAAGTCAAATGAAAATGTGAAGTAGTCTGGAAAACTAAAGGTGCCAAATTCTTCTTAAGACAGAGCTGCTGTCGGCAGCAGCCTTTAAAAGTGCTTGGTTTAGTGGTTCTTTCCTGTCTGTGGCTTAAAAAAAAATCAGGAGTTTTTCTTCAAAGAAATAAAAAAATCTCAACACCACTACAATAGTGAGGGAAATTTGTATCTCTCTAGTTTGTTACCCTGGGACAGGACAATGAGCGTACATAGTTGTTCTGCTTATGTTCTTATCCCTTTTTACTTGTGTTTTTTTCCTGCTATCGGGTTCGTTTCTGCCTGGTTCTGTTCTGAGACAGAAGGTGGATGTTACAACACGCATCTCTCTTTTTTCTTGAAAGCTTACTGTGAATTAATTTCTTCATTTGGTCTCCTAATGAAAGAAGTACTTCTATCTGCAGAACTATTCACTGTTATCTCAGTAATTTTATGGGCCACTTGCAATAGTTATATCTAATTCAACACATTTCAAAAATAGGAACCTGGTACAAAAAAACCCAGGGAATATGATTAAAAAAAAATTGAAACGAGTGAAAATTACAGAAAATTGCTGAATTGGCATGTCATGTTTGCTTGTCTGTAAAGTGTCCACTTAAATAAGGACCAGCAAGCAGGGAAACAAATGTCTGGGATGTCATCCATAATAAACATAGATGAGCATTTGATTTAACATTCAAGGAAAGCAGGCACTTTATGATGTTGGGACAAGAAGAAATTACTAGAACTGGAGAAACATAATGATTGGACAAAGCCAAACTACGTAGAGGGGAATATAGAGAGTTAAAAATAATAAGCTTCTGTGTATTATGAATATTATCATGATTAATAAATATTCTGACAGAAATACTAGAAGGCAGTAAAGATTCTGCTGAGAGTTGTGAAGTTTTCCCTGGAGAACAGGATTTGAAACTCTTTGCAACATGTTAAAAGGGGTCAGTACAGGCCCAAAAAGTTAGTTTCCAGCAAATGTTATTCTATTTTGAACTGTTAATATTTCTGAATTATTGGCAGCTGTGATCTAACAGTTATGCCATCTTTCCTTATTTACATTTCCTGTCTGATGTAAAATCTCAGCAGTTATTGTATATCATTTGGCCTTCTTCGGTGCTTTATATTTTTCCATATTTATCCAAGTCAATGAGAAAAATATTTAAATTGGCATTACAGAATATTCCTGTAAAACAAAAATATTTGCTAATTGAATGTAGAGAAGAGTGACCAAGACAAGACAGTTGTGTTAAAATATCCCTCCTAATGCACAAAACATGCACATTACATTTTTTAAATATGATTTTACTTGGTTAATTCTGTTTGAGATGTGGCTGCGAATAAGTTAGTCGAAGATTGAGTTGCCTTCAACAAGATCTGCATGTGTATGTGTACAAAGTGTATTTTATAAATGTGTGTGTGCATGGCAGCAAATGAAATAAATAGCACAAGAGATATATATGTGTGTTTATATGGTTTTGGCAACTTAAGTTGCAATGTTTAGGCCACTGGTCTCATTTTCCACATTGCAGATCTCAGAAAGGCTTCAAAGAGCTGCTAATTATAAAACAAGCCAAACCTCTGCTTGCTTTGGTAGGTATTTCAGAAATGTCTACACTCTCCTTTTTCAGTGGAGAAACCCTGTAAGTCAAAGTGCCTGAGCTGACACAGCAGCTTGGCAGCAGACCCAGGAATGGGGGTTTGGGCTGCCCCAGCCTCTGGTGCCTGAGGCTGTGCTACCATGCTGGGCACAGGCTGCCAGCACAACCCTCCACAGCCATCAGATGCACTGCAGCCAGGATTATTTGTTCTGGCAGCAGCTGTTTACTCCCAGTCACTGTCTTTTTCCAGGGATTCTCCCTTGCCCCATCATCTGTAGTAAATTCAAAAATTTCATTTGTGCCATGGGAGGGAGGCCATGGCTGCCTCAATAGGTTGTGGTGTCCCTGTAACTGAAAAAAACCCAGGTTGAATTCAATAAACCATATCAAAGTATTTCCGTATAGACATTTTTATCATCTTTGTTTAGAGGCTCCAAACCATTTGTTAAAATGCAGATAGTCGAACTGAATCTGAATAAGGAGCTGGAGAGTTGCTATCGAAACACATGCCTCAGTCATAAGGTACCTACCTTATTTTATTGATACTTTGCTTAAGTCTACTGAATTAATGTTTGTTTTAAGTTAGAAAAGCTAAATATTTGGCTATAGGTGAAAAAGGTGTAGGGTTTTTAATTCTCCCAGTGCTTCCATTTCCATGATGAACTTCAACAATATTACACTGGTGGGTTTTATCTTATGCTGTGAAGCTCCGTGTCTCACAAGATCAGGTTGTTATTACACAAATTTTTACTGGAATTTGAAAAGGGGAGAAAATTGGAGGAACATTAGGTAGAACCAGGAAGAATATTTTTTAGTGGCTGAAAAACATTACACATAAGTGATTTTATTATTTTTATGTGCAATGTGACATCTTGCCTATTCAACCATTAAAAGACATATAAAATGAAAACTCAGTGAATGTGTGCAAAAATAGTTGTAGTTATAGGGTACTCGTAACAATCACATATTTAAATAGGTGTTTTAATGGATCAGGCTTTGATCAGGGGCTAAGGATACATGATCTGCTTTCATACTGCTACTGACCTTCTGTAAATCTTGACAGTTCCATTGTCCTGTTCCTTTTCCCATAATTTACAGTCAAATACAAAGGATAACATCTCTGGAACAAATAGTCAATCTTCAGCATTCAGAGCATGTCCAATATAAAACCCACTCTAGTCTTGACTAGAACTTCACCACCATGTGAAAACACGCATTGTTACTAACCCTGTAGTAGGTCCTGAAGCTGCTTTCAGGTTCAAGAGAGGAAATGCCTGCATAAAACTTGCTCTGGGAAGTTAGAGGATTGTTGTAGGAAAGTTTTAAAGCCTGCAAGGCCTGGCAGCACAATCACTCATGTGTCAAATAATTAATTAATGTTCCTCTTTATTGCATTCTGTGCCCATATATAGAAACAACCCATTCCACAGCCCAGGGATTTTAATGATGTTACAATAGAAGTGTCCTTGACCGTTTTATTCAGGGGTTCCTTGTAGGAGCTTGCCAGGGCTGGTAGAGCCTATTGCTGCTTCAGTGCAAGGCCACATGTGGCTTCAAGAAGGCCACAAGAACTCCTTGGGAGTTGAGGAACAGCTGGCTTGGGAATTTCCCTTCCTCGTTTGCTTGTTCCCTACCTTTGTTTTCCTAGAACTGAGCATAAACCAAACCCTACTGCCTGAGCCTGCCTTGTACTGGAGCCTGGTGTGTGATTAACCTGGTAGTCAAGCACTGCCTGGGCAGATGTGGTAAGTGACAGTCCCACTTTCCAGAGCTCATGATCAAAAAATCTTCAATGCCTGTTTAGGATTTGGGTATCTTCAGTCTGGTGCCTGAAATTTTTCAGCATGAAGCAGAACTAAACAAAAGAGTATCAAACATCATGTTGCTGTGAAGCCAGCAGTCTGTGTGCTACTGCATATGGTGATACCTACAGAGGCATTACATAGTCATGTGGGCCATGTGGATACAACCTGTACTTCAGATTTTGATGGTGCTGCAGTAAAGGAAGTCCATCATTTAAAGGATGCTTAAAATATATTTGGAGAGGATAAATTGTCGTTTACTGTGTTGTGAGTCAAATGAGAAATGGTCCTCAAATTAGCCAGGCCCTTTAGTGGTTGGGGTTTTTTCAGAGTGGATAATCAAAAATGTTGGATTCTCATCACAATGACAAGCTAGTAGTACAGCACATTTGGTCTTCTGTTCTGATTTTGCATTCTCTGCAGAGCAACAGCCCATGCATCTGTAGGCACCCAGCTCAGCAGGGCCAGCTCCTGCCCCTCCTGCTTAAGCCGCAGAGGTGAACCCCTGTAGCTGTGTTTTCCTGTTAAAACACACAGCAGGTAATTTTGTCCTTTCAAATCCACTGTTTTGCTATAATTTACTCAGAAAGATGGCAGAAGTGTTTACTTTCTTGTTAGAGCTGTAGTAATTTTTGTTGATTCCAAGATATTATTGAATTGTTTTGTAAGACCAAACATTTACTCTGGTAACTGCTTCTTTCACTATATTAGTTTTGGAGATGTTCGAAAGTGTCTTCACTTTTGACTGCAAAAGATGGTGGATCATCGTTATTTCCCTGTGTTACCTATTTAATTTCAGAATCCCAAGTGGGTTTCTGTCCTGCAGGATGTCAGGATATTTATTCCTTCAGTTGCCCTCTAAAATTCCTCTCTGACATTGCTGGAAAGGCTTTGGGTTCATTTCCTTCAGGATTTGAGGTAACACACATTCAGTGTTCTTTTCAGTGCTGCTGATAGAAACATTCACCTGGTAGAGGTTAGAAACTTATTTTTAGAGACACAGGCCTGACCTAAAGGCAAAATATAGAAATCAGTGGAGCTCAAAATTGACTTTGCTGCTTTTGTGAGTTGTCTGCATGTGCCGCAATCCCTGCGTTACACTGGTCTGCAGGGGGTCAGAGCACAGGTCTGACTGGTGGGCTCCTCGCTGCCCAGCGAGAGGCTGCTTGCGAGGACAGGACGGTGTCACGGGGAGCAGCGCGCAAGGACAGCATGAGGCGCAACTCTGCTCGAGAACACGGAGCCCGCTCCTTGAATTTGTGAGTTGGCTTCTTGCCTGTCTGATAACTTAGGCCAGGATGGGCTAACCTTTGGAGGCATGTGGACTGCCTTCAGATTTTGGGGGTGCCCACTTTGCCTGCTGGCACTGCCCCAGGACCAGCAGCTGCCCCCTTTTGCTTCTGTTCCCAGGGAGATGTGGCAGGACAGACTGGCGTGAGCCCTGAGCTGCCCGATGCTGATGTAAGCTTTCAGCAGCACAGCACTCTCTGGCCTGAAGGCGATTACATTTCTGGCAGAAACAGGATATTTAAGATTAATTCAGAACTCAAATGATTATTAGTAGTGTTGCAGTGAGATAGTGTTTATGGGGAAAAGCGGTACTTTTCAAAGTTAGCACTAAATGGAGGAGGAATTGCTGGCTTTACTGAGCAGCTCCTAGACTTCAAGCTTTTTTTTTCTTTTTTCTTTTTTTCTTTTTTTTTTAGATTGATTGTGAACATCCTAAGTAGGTCAGTGTATATTTCAAACATTTCACAAAATGCTAGAGCTCTTAAAGTCTGATTAGGAGAGGTTACTAAATGCTTGCTTTTGGTGTTTGCTCCTTTCTTCAATGCATCGGGTTTTAGTTCGTGTTCTTTGTATCTGAATATTGCTTTGTTATTTGTGGAACAGACTGCAAATTATTTTTACTATTTTTTTTTTAAAGTCTAAATGGCTTGGAAATATTTTTTTGCTTTGTTTTTTTTAATGCAGTGGCTTTTACTACTTGGCAACATTGTATTATAGAGTGAAACTTTCTGTTTTTTCTCATTTCTGTTTCATAATACTTTTTAAAATGTCCATTAAGTATAATGCTTTTGCTTTACTTACTCCCTATATTGGACTGCTGAGACTCATATAATCTTTTTATTTCCCACTCATGAGTTATGTTTTCCTTTTTGGGCATGGTTTGTCTTTAGAAGAATGTTTTTCATGTCTGATAGCCTTCTTTGCTCTGTCCCTCATACTGCCTTTTGGAGATGGAGAACTAGGGAGATCTATCAGACTGCTTTTGGGTTTGGGGGTTGGTTTTATTTTTATTCTCTTGCTGTGCTTTTAATCATGCCTTTCTTATATGATATCTTCATGAAGCCTGGCACAAGCACATATTTTAGTGTTTTAATCACTCAGGCTTTCTTTTAGGTAACTTCCATGTTCTTATATAATTCCTCTCTTTAACAAGTAAAACAGGGATGGACTCTGTACATGGGGCCGGGCATTTTCTTCAGTACTGTGTTGAACACCAGCTATTGAAGGTGGAGAGGAAGACTTGTCCTTGGGCTTGTCAAGGGAAGTGGGAATGCACTTTTCAAAGGGGAGAGGGATCAAAGGCAGAAACAAGTGGCAGTAGAAAACACCAGGTTCAGGTTACTTTGAAAAATACAGGATAATTTAGTCCTTGTGGGAAAGGAGAGAGAGAGACAGAAAGAAGAGAAACCAAAGGGGATGGAAAGAAGAGAAGTTGATAAAGACACTATCCATTACACAGTGGATGGACACTATATGGGAGCAATAGGAATAATATTCAGTCATCGCTATTAATACCAAAGCGCTCATAAGACTTTGATGCAAAGAGTAGGGCTCCCCCATAGTGGTAGTCCCTAATCTAAGCTTTACATAATATGTCTGCATACAACCTTATTAATATTTGTCATGAATGGAGGTGCAAAACTATTTAGTAGTAGATCCCTTATTAAAGAGTTACTTAAACTTTAACTCGCATCCCTGAGTGAAATGCTGTTGCTCTGACTCTAGAGCTGAAGGAACTCAGAGTCCTCTGGTGGTCTGAAAGTCTCTATAAGAAAAAAAAATATGAGTAACATATATACTTTCATAATATTTATACAGCTGTAAGAGTTTTACTTTACTTAAAAATTTCAGCAACTGCATGTTATCCAGAAATATTTCCATCAGCCTTTTGAACAATGAACTTAAGATGATGTGAATCTTAGCCCAAAGCCCCTGCATATAACACATGTTGTATTGTGAGTCGATAGATCTGAACACCCGTTCCTTATTATTGCCTTTATTTTTTCTTTCTGAAGAATATTTTCTTTGCTGCCTTAAAACTGGTATGATAAGTAGATCAATTGCATCAATCTGTATTTCTGAAAGATAGGACAGACATACATTGTAGCTGCAGATGTTATGAAAGTTTGACAAAAAATGTGTCATAACTTCTGTAGTGTTCAAGGTCACAGAAAAAAAAATTTCTCACATACAGCAGGAACTTGGTTTTAACCTGTGAGTCATAAAATAGAAGCTGTAAAACAAGTCTGTGAAATATAGTAGAAGAATATTAGTTGTTTTCAACTGACAATTCATTTTGTAGGTACTGAAGTAGACACAAGTCTGTATCACCAGTCATTCCTTCAGAGAGAGAAAGTGTATGGTCAGCATAGACTGATGTCTTTTTATGTTGAAAGGTTTTTATTCCATTAGTAGAGTAGCTTGTTGAAATAATAAAACATGTACTCTTCACCTCTTATTTTCATTTCCTGATGTATGATAGCTTGAACTGCTGTTGAGTAAAATTTGCAGCAAATGTTCTTCCTTGTTCTCATTTGATATAGTTCACACTCCATTAACATCCTGATAGAGAGAAGGACGTTACTGCGTAACTTTTTATTTTCTTGTACCTCTGAGATGACTTTGGGATACCATACTGCGACTGCAGAACATCACACAGATTTTAGATAGTGTCAGTGTAGGGGGATGAATTCTTCAGTGATACTCAGACTCAAAATAAATTTAAGAATCATATTCTGAATTAATTGTTTTATTTGATTTTTAAATCATTTTTAATTGCAGATTAATTTATCCTATTGTGCACATCTACTGGAGCACTCACACTGTGAATGCCACTCTAGTTCTGGCAAATACTTTGGCTGAGTGTATCTGCAGCCCCCTTGTTTAAAGCAAATTATTTCACATTAGAAAAAAAAATCACTTGTTCATGACATTGGAATAGAAAGGTGACTTTTGTAAAAACAGAATTCACTTTTTCTTTTTTAGGTTGATTAATGCAGTTAAATATTATTTATTTTTCAGATGAAGCATTCTTTTGCATGTGTCTGTAGTCATTTCTTCAGCACAGATTATATAAAAGTGGTGTTTGTATTTGAAAAATTGTCTCTTATACGGGTAGGACAAAACTAGACTCTGTAAGTCCTCTGATGGAGGGGAGATACTGAATACAAGATTAGTTTGAATACAAACAATTGTTAAAGAGGTAAAGATCTAAAGACAGATACCAAAGGATCTGTCTTGGTGGAAAAGATAAGGTGACATAGATCACTTTAATGAGTGTTTCAGCTGAAATTCAGAATTAAAGTGCCTAAAATTGGCACCAAGAAATGCTGAATGCTTTTCATTCTTTTTAACTGAAATGAAAATAGAGCTTCTTTTGTCGTCTGACAGAGTTATGTTTATCAATCTGAATACATGGCCTGTCAGAAACAATACGTATTTGCAGAATCCTTTGAGGTCACTGGGAGTTGAGGGATAAGCAACCTTTATATCTACCCTGAGTGTCTGTGACAGAGTGCATGAGCCTTGGTGCAGGTGGTGCAAGGAAAGGGTTAATTAAACAAACCTTTATGGAGGGGCCAGCAGCTTATTCTTATCTGAGGATCTGCAGGGGTATTGGGGTGGATCTGTAGTGTCTGTGACTCTCTCCAGTCTCTGTCAAGTGAAACAGAGGAAAGGGATTAAAATAAGGCTAGAAGAAGCCCAGGTATTAATGGGAAGACTGAGATCAAGCAAACTCAGGGACAGGGATGGCCATGCTTGGAAGATCTTATTTAACTTAGTCTTTAAATTGGCATCATTCTGTTACATTAAGAAGGGGGTTGGTAACAGCAGAAAGGTGTTCCATGGCATCACATTAGCCATCAGACTATACTTAATTCCTTTGATTCCTTTGTGATTTGGATACTCTAGACCAGCTGCATGGGCTCAGAGGAGACTTGAACTGATACTGCTCTGACCTACTACCCTTGTCCTGTTTTCTTAACTGACTTTGTCACAGAGGCTGCAGACCAGAGCCAGACTCTCTCCTTATCACCTGTTTGATTCCAAAGCAATATATAAAAGTGTTTTTTATCTGCAAAAAAACCCACAGAATAAGGCAAACCCCTTGGTGACACACCTGTGCTATTACAATGTTTGAGTGTGGGTAAGCAGGTTTTGCCCCATGGTGTGGCTTCTGCAATACCTCAGCAGTAAACAGTATTGGTAAGAACTGCTGCCTTCCAAGAAGATCAAGAAAGGGGAAAATAAGAAGGCTGTAAGTTATATTTTGCTTTGTTAATAAATGTTTTAATTTCAATTTTTCTTAAAACAATCCTTTCTAGGATTTGTATTTTGGATTCCTAATGTCATTTTACAACAAGCAACTCTTAATTAGATTTGAGAGTCCAGAAAATCAGACACCAGTCTTTTTGGTAGACAAAACATGAGGTATTTTTTGCCTGTGATTTAAGCTGGATTTGAAGTTGATATATTTGAAGACTGACCTGAGTCAACCCTAGTGGGAATAAATCAGAAGGTTCTGATATGGGCTTTGTGTCAGATGGTGCTCAAGATCTAACTGGGTAAATCAGAAGCCTTAGAAGTCTCAGTTCATGCTAGCAGCCATGTGAAGAATTGCT
The DNA here is from genome assembly GCA_013397815.1 of Aleadryas rufinucha. Classification (NCBI taxonomy): domain Eukaryota; kingdom Metazoa; phylum Chordata; class Aves; order Passeriformes; genus Aleadryas; species Aleadryas rufinucha. The sequence continues at coordinate 55,761 of VZTH01011493.1, forward strand.
GAGATTGTCTCAGCACCTCATGGGGCACTGCAGCCTTTGACTGACTGTTTTCTTGCCACCTTTCTAAATCTGCCCAGCATGAAGCACTGTCTAGGGAGGAGAATTCCTGCATCTGTGTTCTTGATCGTGTTTTGGTTCCTCTTTGGTTAGTTCAGAAAACCAAGATTTTGCAAACTTACGATGTCTTGACTTGTATCAGTTTTTCATCCTGATTTCTTAGTATACAGCCAAACATACTGCAGAAGTGTGGCAGCCTCTTACTCCTGTGAGAGGAGAGCAAAGACTTGTCACTGCACACAGCATGCCTGAGCTGTGCTGGAGGAGCATGTCCCAAGCTGTGTGCCATGAACACACAACTCTCACGGTAACCACTCACAACATACTCACTACATCCCTTGAAAGGCTGTGGAGATTGGGAAGAAAGCCTTTATTTGACTTCAGGGTTGTGACTGAGCTGTTGGATGAGAATTTGGTTTCATCTTGGACTTGGGTAAGCTGCAATTTTTGTTAATAAACAGACATTGTGTGAAACTTCTGAAGAAGATAATGGGTCATCCAGACACCTTTAACTGATTTAGGGCTTCTTTGTCATTATCTTAGATTTCTGTGCACTTCATAGAATTACATAAGAAATAGCAGGTGATGTCTTGATTTTTTAAAAGAAACTTTCTGAAAGATCAGAAGATGTGGCAGACCACCAATTTGAGCTGATTGCATCAAGTAAAACCTCAGTACTCGTTATGACAAATTTCATTCCATATATACAATACTACACTTGCCTTCGTATCTCTGGAAATTTTACTTTTTCATATGTACCCATGAGAAAAAATAAGTTATTTGTGCTCTTTGACAGCCTCCTGTAGTTTTAACACTTGCAGTTCATGTTTTCTTCATGATTTGAAATGTTTCCTATAACTTCTGCTTTCTCGCTCTCCTTTCTGTTTTGCTTGTCTGCTGTAGGAAAAATTCTTCCAGTTTTATCTGGTGTGACCTTTTAGGAAGCTTCAGTCTCTTGGTAAACAAAAAGCATTGAATTCTATTTGGATGAAAACTCTTTTTACTCTAATTTTTGTATAAGGCATGCATTGCATTTTGAGTCCTAGAATTTCTGAAATATGGCTAATAGGATACTGTCTAGAAATGATAGGTATTAAGCAAGCAGCCTTAAAGTAAACAATGCATTTGCAGTGCGACTGCAAGTTTTGAGTCCCTGCTAATGAAATTGTCCTGGGGAGGCATTCCTTTCCATGAGAGTCTTTACTTCTTCTATCTTTCAGAACACCTCAGAAAGTTTGCTCTTCTTGCTGTACCAGCTCAAGTAACTTTTACTTGCTTGCACATCTTTGCCTGGAAGTTGGCAAGCCCTTACTTGCCTGTATCTGACTGTGTATTTTTAGGAGTGACTCTGTGTTGTGACTCACCCATCTGCACCAGACCCCCACGTGAGCAGGGTCATCAGTTTTCATCAGAGCACTGGAGTCAAAGTAGGACTAGTTTGGCTCAAACTGAACATCAGCTGTTTCCCCAGCCTTCCCAGATGGCATTTATCGTGCAAAAGGGTTTAAATGACCATCTATGTAAGATGTTGCTGAGCAGCCACGTGGATTATGTCAAGCCACTAGGAAAACGACCATTTTTCATAAGCTTAATAATGCTGAAAAAGGAAATGCAGGCTCTGTGATTGAAGACAGCTGTTTAGTGGGGTAACATAATCCTGGGGACAGCTCATAGGAGCTGAGCCTTGCTCTGGTTTGTCAGCATGGCCTCTATACCAGTTCACTGTGGAAAGGAGGTGATGCTCTTGCCAGGTCGTAGTGCTAAGCTTGCAGAGTGTTTCTATTGTCGATGTTATTCCTAGTGACCTGGTAAAATAGGAGAGTACATGAAGTACTCTCACACATGAGAGATGCACATGAAGTAACGTGGAGTGGTTGGACACACCAGATGTTTCTGGTCTGCTGCTGCACTGGTGGCTCAGAAAGCAGTCTGCAAACTTGTGGTAGGGGCTTTATGCCCTTCTGTCTGTCCTGAACTTGGGAAGAGTCCTTTTTTCAGGGGAATTGAAAAATGAAGGTGTCTCATGTCAGAGGTAAACACGTACTTCAGCCCCATACTCCAAAATACTGGGTTTGGCTCATAGATTTACTTGCAATTACAGCACAATGTATTTTATTGAGGTGACTTGTAACTAAGTATTTCAGGCAAAGATCCAGCAGTTCAGTTCTCTCTATTATTTACTCATGTCTGAAGAACAGAATAAAAATCTCACAGGCACTTAGGTTTTGTGCAACATTCTCTGTATAATGCCACAAACTATATTCAAATTCTGTTTCACTGTATTTTTGTGCAAATGTGCACGTTTCATAAGAATAAATGAATTCATAATAGTATTTTTCTGTTACCTTTTTTAATATCTTACTTATAGTCTTGGACAATTTTCAATTTGCTGCAGAATTTAACAATCTGGAGAAAAACTGGTGTCTGTGTAGAATAGAATACACTATTTTCAGTTGGGAGGGACCTACAATGATCATCCAGTTTCAACTGCCTGACCAATTCAGGGCTCACCGAAAGTTACAACACTGTCCAAATGCCTCCTAAACACTGACAGGCTTGGGCCATCTAATGTTTGGTGTTTTGCTTTGAACGTCAGGTGTGAGGTCTGGGTCTGACTTGGAGGAAGGAGAAAAGCAGATCTTGCTTTTAAGCAGTCAGCAATTACCGTGAAATATGGGTAATGTAGAACTTGACACTTACAAAGGCAACAACATACTTATATATTGATTTGTTGGTCAAATGTTACCCTCTGAGTGAGAGGACTATAATGCTCCTCCTTACAGCCTCAATCAACCTTGGACCTTACATGCAGTTTTTAAGTCACATCTGGTTGTTGTGGTTGATTCCAAGGTAGGAAATTTCGCAATATATGTCATGCTTGCAGTTTAAATTGAGAAATAAGTAAATAATGTCCATTTGTTCTTGATTATTTTTCTTTTTTCTTTTGTTTATTTCTTTTGTTTGTTGGTCTGTTTTTTGTTTAAGTTTTAACTTTAAAGTTTTAATTTTTTAACTTTACGATATGGTAATCATATTCACCCCGTTTTTACTAATGTCAGAGGTATACCTATATATATATATGCTTTGCAGACCTTCTTATACTACATAGTTCAACAAGGTATTTGTACAACTTGCACAGTCTAACCACTGAACATACAAAGGTTCAAAGCACTTGTGCTTCCATGCTGCTGGCAAAATAAGAAAGGCTCCTGAATAAATTCTATGGAGAGCTACTGTTTTAAGAAAGAGATTCTTGTGGTTCTGTGAAAAAAATATTCCACATAGTACAGAAGCTGTAGCTAAGTTAATATGTTTCAATTCCATTTTAACCTTTTCAAAAATCTACACATTTTATGAGTTCTGGGTGATAGCTATTTCCTTCTCAACAGCAATTTTTGTCTCACACCCAAAAACAAGTGCATAAAACAAGAAAGTTGGAACAGTCCAAATCACATCATCAGCTTAAAAACCTGCCTCATCCACCAGTAAAGCTAAAGCCACAAACACACAAAACTGTTTGTCATCTGGTATCTAAATCCAGGAGAAGCTGTGTAATAGGAGACTAATAGTAAAGGTCTCCTTTTAAAATCTTTTTGAAGTTACCCTAACATGCAATGGAAAATCTAATTTTAGAAAAAACAGAAATACTGTCATGTAAAATTAGTTTATGTACAATTTTATTTTATATGTAGTTCATAAAATGTTGAAGTTCTTTTTTTAAACTGTGATTCATTCAATTAGACTGTGCATAAGACTCTCATCTAACACCATTATATCAGGTGCTGGACCAAAGAAGGAAAGCAGTAATCTCAAATCAATTTACCTAAAATGGATACCAGATAGTTTGTTCTCTTAATAAGAGGATTTATCCTTTTTTCTTAGTGCATAAAATTCACTTCCTCTTTATCTGGTCACATGTTTAAGTTTACATTCTAGTCTTGAAATACCTCTGAAAGCACTGTATAAAGAGCTGGTTCTGGGCAGTGCTCAGTTGCTCTTCCTCTCTCTACGTCTCTCCTACAGCTTTCATGCTGATTATTGTGCTAGCTTCATTAAATGCTTATTTCTTGTGTCACCTTTAGTTGAAATGAAAAAAAATCATAATCATAACTGAGTCAAATGTCCAAATGAAAAAGTGGATTGTCTGTAGGCAGGGACAGCAGTGTCCTAGATCCCATGGACAGGGACATGGCCAAGAGGTTGAGAGGAGGAATCAATGCCCCCTGCTTGGCTCTTGTTGAACCTCACCTGTATGTTGCCCGCTTTGGTGCCCTCCAGCACAGGCACACCTCATAAACCAGAGGGCCCCGAAGGCGCTGGGGCTGGAGCAGCTGCCCTGAAGGGAAAGCTGCAGGAGTGGGGCTGGCTCAGATGGGGTCAGAGGCACCTTGGGGCACCTTGCAGCCCTTCAGGTCACAGCAAGGAGGTGACTGCTGCTTGCTACAGGATGTGGTGAGGGGCCAGAGACAACAGACAGAAATTGGAATGAGGGAGATTCAGAGTGGAATTGAGGAAAACCTTTTCCACCCTGAGGAGGGTGAAGCAGCGGCACAGGTTGCCCTGGGAGGTTGTGCTGGCTTCATCTGTGGAGGCTTTCAAGGTCTGAGCAGCTTGGTCTGACTGTACATCTGCTCCAGTGTCAGCAGGAGGTTTTCCTATGGGAAGGATTTCCCACGACTTTAGTCTTGGTGCTTTGCCCTTTGGTGGGGATTCAAGTTAATTTCCTCTGCTCTGTGCCTTTAGCATCCCACTTTCTTGCAAGGTCTCCTGCACCCCTTCCACCCTGGTCCCAAACCTTTTTGCAGCTGCAGTGGTGAGAGGTTGGCTGCATTTCTGCAGTGCAGGCATTCCTGAATAATCTCCACATATCTTTCATGATTGACTGTCCCCTTTTTGAAGAGTCCAAGTTACATGTTATCTTAAAAGTTGCTTCAAAGCTTTAAAGTGTACATAGAGTGAGTTTAAATGAAGAGACATGGGATATTTTCTTATCATTTCTTGATGTGTTGCTGTGATATAGCAATGACATAACTGGCTAAACACAAGTAACTTCCACAAAACAAAGAACATCTCTGGCATCTAACATGGGGTGCTGCTAACACTGGTACCATCAAAGACTTCTATTGCTTTTTACTAAGCTTGAAGTTAATGAAAATTTAATGAGTTGTAATTAAGGACTGAAGGAATTGAAGATTCTTTATCAAAGTTTCCAAATTCTGCTTGGTGAATAACAGTAATTGGCAAATGCAAACATATTGATTTATCCTTTATCCTAATTGCTATTCTGTAAATGGAATGGGCATTTCCCCCCCAGATTAATAAAAGATTACTTTTGAGGGTTTAATTGACTGTTCTTTAAATTCTTCATCCATCCAAAATTAACCTTCTGTGACAATTATGCACCTTTTAAAAAATTCCTTCTATGTAACATAAACTATTGAGGTATACACTGACTTGGCAACCTGCTATTAGCTTGCAAAGGGAAGATTTATGGCTGGAAAATGCCAGCTGCACCTGTTGTTTTTGCTGAACAAATCACCCTGAAGTACACCATCACTCCAGCCTGCCACTACATCATTTGTATTGCTAGGAAAGTGGTTTTTTTCCGCATCAGTAGTATATATTTTTTAGAAATGAGTAAAACCTCACAGTTCCCCAAAGTCTAACCAATATGTTTATGATTTTGCTAGAGTCTTATGAATCATCGGTAAAATAACACACTTCGATTAATGAATAATATTAGCTATAAAGTGTCTTAAATAAGATCTTGAGGTGTGGCGTTTTTAACCTCTCCCAGAGCAAATCTGAGATTTGTGCTTTGCAGATTATGTGTCTCCATTAGCACCCTGTTGAAATTCGACCTTGTGTTCTTCACAGTAACCAAAATAAAAAGACTAGCCAATTATAAACTTTCTGGAAATAATGGATGGTAATCACAACTGTGGTCAAAGAGGCTCCAGGGGATCACATTTGTGTGTCACCTGAGCACAGATTTAAGTGAATTTTGTGCTGACTTCCTCTGGTCCTGAGGCTTTTTCAGGGATGGAGGGGTTTCTTCCCTAATGTTCTGTCAGGCATTTGGAAAGCAGATTCAAAGCTGCTCCACAAAGGAAATCCTCAGGGCAGCTCCTTGCAATCATGACAGCGGGCAGATGGACATACCTCTTGCATTCCCCACAGCCCATTTCTGTAACAACTTACCATCATATATTCTCACCTACTTGAAAATATGCCTAATATGGTACACCATGCTAGATAGCAGAATTTTTCCTATTTTTAATCCTAATCTCTCTCCCCTCTTCTCTGACCCAAATTGCCTCTTTGTCTCCAGCAGGTTCCCTCACCATCACATGTCCAGTGCAGCTGGTGTGTGATATTAGGCTGTGAACTGCAAGGCTTCCTTTTTTGACAGGCTTTGTAGTGTATTTAGAGCAGTAAAACTTGATGCTCTGTGTAATAAATGGAGACAACAACCAAAGAAGCAGCTCTAACTGTTCTATGGTGGCTGAGATGGAGGTGGAACCAAGGCTGATGTAGACAATAACAGCTGCTGTAAAATAAGCCATAGTTCACTTTAAAAGTATAGGATTAAGTCCTGAATCTGGACCAGACTCTTGTTATGTGGTTAGGTTCCACCAAATTAAAATTACCTGTGCAATTACTTTTGAGTGTAGAGCCCTAAATAGGTGGCTTTAATAACTAGAATGAAATTGTTGTTATTAAGGGGTATGGGACTGTGATCTTATTAGCTGCAAAATAGACCAAAATAGAGGTAGTCACTGCTTGTGGAAGAAGATAGCTAATTTGTCTGTGCTGTAGAAAACTGTGGAGAGCTTGGAAGGAAAAGTTTAGGCTGAAATGTCCAAAACATTGTTAATCAAAGAAATATTTTTCTTTTTTTTTCTGTTGTCATTTAAAGGTGCTCTTCAAAAGTATTGAGGTGTGTGTCATACTTCTTGGCAGGTGACTGGGAATGGGATTTTTTTATTCAGTGGAAGACATTGCTTTATGTGAAATATATATTAAGGTCTCATATTTAGTCCTGAAAGTGTTACTTCCTTAAAGGTACCTTTATGGTCACTGCCTCCATTTTCACCATGTTTTATGGCTGTTAGCATTGCAGAGTTATACTTAAAGGAGAAGGCAGTAGTTTTCTTTAGGTTTATGCATTATCTGTAAGTTACTTGAATTCCCAATTGCAAAACTTCATTTTAACATGGGAGTAAATCATTCACGAAGTTGTCTTTAAAGTCAAGCAAAGATTTAAAAGATCCATTTAATTCTAATGTTAAATATGGAAGTCACTCAGATCGTATTTTTCCCCTTCAAGGAGTCTTTATTGAGGTAAGGAACCTGATTTTTTTGATCCAAGTTATTTCAATCTTTCCCCCTACAGACCTTTTCACTGAAAGGCATTTTAAGGACTATTAAAATGAGGGACATCATGAAGGCTTGCTCTCAGAATTTGTCATATTAATTTTTAATAGCTTCTGAATTATTCTGTTTATTTTATGGTTCATATAATAACATGGTAGATGTGGTGGTTGCATTTCAGTGGAAGGAATTCAGGTCAGACTTGCTGATATCTCCCTGATAGCAGACTGGTGCCCATTAAAAGCATTGGAGGTCTTATCAGAGGGGAGTTGCTGTTCTTCTTCTTCTTCTTTTCACCTATTTTCTTTCTATCTCTCTTTGCATGTGTTTTTAAGTACACACCTGTCTGTTCTTTATGTAGCAATTCTTATAACATCTATTTTATTTTAACCTTTTGGGATCAAACAGGAACATATTGAAGTTAAATTTTTACTTTATTTGATTAATGCATTAGTACAAATGAAACAACTTTGAACTAAGACTCTGGTTTTTACATCTTTTAGTCATTACAGCAAACCAATATAGCATCCAGAACAGTCAGAGCAGAGAACACTGTTTGGTAGAGCACAGTAAATAACATGGTCCTTGGGAAACAGAATATGCACTCAAAACATCACTTTACCAATTTCCTTCATGGTTCTGGGCAGAAATGCTAGTCATGCAGTGTCCTCTTTATTTTAACTTGTGCTAACCTACTTTAAAATGTCCACTGATCTTTTTTTAAAGAAGATTTTACATTTATATATTGTACTTGACATGGTCATCAGTTTAGTTTTCCATTCAGAAAACAGGTTGGGGTTCTTAATAACCGACTTCATAGGCCCTTATTTTTTATTGATAGGGTTATTAGTTCTTTTCAAGACTTTTCTTGGTTGGAAAGACTACTATTTCAGCTTTCTTTGCTTCATTGCCATCTGCTATTGTCTGCTGTTTGATCACTGTATTAGATTTTCCCTTTATGTTCCTGGCGAACAATGTCTAATGATGGAGGTTGGAGGAACCATCAGGGTAACCTGGATACCACCACAAATATCTGCCAGAAATAAAGAAAACGACAGTTGCTGCATTCCTAAAGCATCCTATGTGCTGCAATCCCCTCACTCTTAAGTGCTAGTAATTGGGACTGTTTGTTGTCATTTATGTAAATAAGGTAATAAATCATCAAATATGCAAAGCAGGACATTAAGTCATCTGCATAAAATCTCCAGATTTCAGAACATTTAATCTCTACAAGTATGGGCAGATTGTAACCAAGAAATATCTTTCCAGATGGCTTGAGCAGGTGAGGATGCAATGCCTGTGCTTTTCAGAGGAGTAGTGATAAATTTGGACTACCTGAACTATTATCTATAGCTATAGAAACACAATAAATGGAGTTGCAGATTTTTTGTTGTTGTTTAACAAACATGTTTATCTCTCCAGAGTTGCTCAGACAGCAAGGGATCAAGCAGCTGACTGTTTATAGATAGTTTACTCAAACCTGTGCAGTCAGCATTATAGGGCACTTATTGTGCTGTAAGGACAGTGTAAGTGACAGAAGAGATCAAATTCAACACCAGTCACTTGAAATTTTGACACAGAAAAGAACCTTGTGCATCATGTATGTTGAACTGTGTAAGTAAAACTGTGCAAAAAGTAAAGCTTGCTGTACTCTGGTGACGCACATTTTAAATGGGACTTCGGAGAAAAAGTATTTTTTTCTTTTCTGTCATGGCCAAAACCACACAAAAATCAGACAGCCGATCAGATTAGCTTCTTGAAATATTCATTAAGGGTTGTCTGAAAAATATTGCGTCTCACAAGTAGAAAAACACATTTTGTATTCTGCAGTTCACTAAGTCATCACTCACAGGGCTGCTCCTGAGAAAAGGACACTGGATTGGTGGAACACTCTCTGTGCCTGTCTGTAGTTCAGTGTCTCTAATTATTTTGCTTTTTTAAAAAGCACCCAAATAAATGTTATTGTAATACCTGACTATAAAGGGGTTTATATCTGCTTACTTGCCTTCCGCTTTCCATAGACCTGTGGAGATTTTTCTTTACATCCAAGGTTTGTTGTGGAAAAAGACTGTGGTAGTCCAGCCAAGAGTGCCAGAGCTACAGGTGCCCTACAGAGCTATTCCTTCTCACCACTGTCTTCAGAGGATGACCCTTGCCTTCCCATTGTTCTCTTTTCTCTGTAGTTGGCTCCTCCTTACAAGACCGTCCACTGCAGTGCCCATACCTGGGTGCTATTAATGGAGCCTTGGTGGATGAGGAATAGCTAAAATACTTCATGTGGGATATGAGTGAATTGCCTTCATGACTGAAGTTTGTCTTCCTTTCATTCATTTTGTGCTTACTTTTCTTACCTTTTTTTCCCCCTGTGCGGATGATGCAGAACTTCATGATGAAAGACGACTATTGAAACAATGAAAAGGACTTCTCTGTGCCTTGACCATATGCACAGGATTCTGTCAGTCAAGGATTGTGTTTGTGTCTCCTGGCATATCCAATCTTCTCTTGCTTCCTGCCTATTTCCTCTTCATTCCATGATTTCATTCAAACCATCATAAGGGGCTGAATTTCTGTAAGGCATATTTTATCTTTTGTAAAGCTTTAAGCCCTCTGTGTTGTATTTTTGATGTGTTAGAGCTCTTCTAAAGGTTATTCTATTATTAAGAGGTGGTCATTTGAAAATGGTGATTCAAAAAGCTAAAGAAGGCTGCAGTTATGCTAAAACAAATTAGCAACTACCATTTGAAACTAACATTTTCTTCAGAGTAAAATGTCAGTGTAGTGTTACAAATGGTTTCTCTCCCTCCCCTTTTTATAGTGGCAATAAAGACTAAGCCAGTCACAGTTTCACTTAATTTCAGAACAGATTTTGAAATGTAGACACTTTTATCAAAAAACTACTAATGCTTTGAATTTAGCAAAAGATAATTTTGTGCACATTTTAAAATGCTTTAAGAACCTCATGTGAAATAACTGCAGATGTGGAAAGCAGTATTCACAAGTTACTTATCAATGAAGTAATAATAGTGATGATCTGCTGTGATTTATAGCTAATGGATATTCCTTTAAAAACACATTGAGCCTAAGTTCTTACTTGATTTGATTAAAAGATCAGAACAAGCGAAAAAAGCTTTGAACCAAGACTGTATAAATTTTAGCTCTTTTAGTCATTACAGCCAACTAGTGCAGCACCAAGAACAGAACACTTTGCTAGAGTTTAGCAATAATTTAAATGTGGCATAAATATTTAAATTTTGTATTCTTCTGTGAGTGGCTGATACATAGATAAAGGTAACATTTTGCAAAAAAAAGAAGTATTTGTTTTGAGTTGCATGGGCAGCTGTTCACAGTTGATTGTTCCGTCTGGAATTGCATAGTGATTAACACATCTCATCGGGATAAAGTACCCAGGCCTGCCATCACAGTTGGCACCAATTGGAAATCTTAGCAACAATCTTGGCAAACATTTCAGACATTAAAGGCTGTGTTTTCACACCAATGCCCCGTTGCTTTGTTCTTCTGAAGGTGCACCCTTTGGTCTATGCAGTTACCTGCGTCTAAGTGTGCCTGGGCTCCTGTAACCCTTCAGGCAGGGAAGGGAACCAAGTGCAGTTTTCAAAAGGCAGAGCAACACCAGCTGAGGGATAGTAGTGATGTTCCTATACTGGTTTAGAAAAACCATAACCTTGATATAGTTCAATGTTTACAAACACTGTAATAGTAGGCCACAGACCTGTGCACTCAGGCAAACCAGGACTTTGAAGGTCTTTGAACCAAAGCCAAATATGAGATGCAGAAGTGATAAAATAATAAAGAAAATTAACTTTGCCCTTACTGATGGTATTTCTGGGTTTGTGGCAGAATAAGATATTTAGATTCTAAAGCTGTAAATGCTTTTATCTTTAAGAAAGTTTTTGCTATGGTTTAATTTTCTAAATTTTGACAGAAAGGAAATAAAGTAGACCTGAAGGGTCTTTTTCTGACTTAAGTTTTTTTTTAAAGACTTGGAACTGAGATTAAATTTTTATGGCTGAGTAGTAAATCTCAAGAATAGGATTTCCTGATATAAATGACAACTCTGCTTTAATTATAGCATCTTCTAGGCAGCTATTATAGCAGGACCCTTAACAGACTTTCCTTTTTAAGACCATATTCAAGAGTAACAGGACTTGCCATAATTACAGCTTGCTTTCTGTTGGAGGGGGTCACTTGGTTTTGAATGAATGACTAGGTTCCTTTTGCATGGTTTATTTTCCCAGCAAGAATGTCTTCAGATCTGTGTAAAATGTTTTAAAATGGGTCTCAATATATTGAATGTGAAGCATCTTCTGTATTATGCAACTATTTCAGAAATCATATATGGAGAAATAAAGCACTGGTACATAGTTCTAAGAAAGCTTTAACATCTGCAAAATTAACTTGTCACTAGTTTTGCATGCTTCAGTTACTAGAAAATGTAGCTCTCTGAAGCACCAAGCTTTTTTTTATTATTATTATTACATTACGTACCTATCTGTGACTTGCATCTGAAATAGTTTTCATCACTGATCTTGTTCTTTTGGTGCCTATACATTTATTTCTCATTTCATGCTGAAAATGTTATGCCATCTGGTTACTTGCGTAATTTTGTAAAGAGAAAACTTCATTAATTTGCAGTTTTAACTTCTGCACCTGCAACTTCCATTTACTGGTGTAGCAGTTGTTGCCTGTCAGTAGTTTAGAAAGAGTCTGCTGAAGCTGAAATATTTTTGTATACGTGCCTTTCTCTCTTTAGATACTTGCAGGCCAAAATTTGGGAGAGGATTTTGTGAGGCCGAGAAAACATTACATCCTGAACTGTACAGCATCAACTCCCAATTTTTCCTGGTTCACATGCGAGGGATCCTCTCCCCTCCCCAGTTCTTTATGTGCAAATGTAAACTAGAACTCCATGGTTGCCCAAAAAAGGAAATTGCAAGCTTTGCAAATGCTTTGTTTGGATTAATAACATCTATAGTCACATTTCTTTTATCCCAGAGGGCACAAACATTGCTTAAGTTAATAGCGGTATCATAACCTATCTAATAGGCTATGGTAAAAATGCCTTCTGTTAGCTAACTTAACAAATTCTTGTTGTCATATTTCAGCAGTAATTTATTTTCTAGGCAGGAAAGAGGAGAGGTTAGTTTTGAAACTAAAAGGACAATGTTTTAAACAGTGTATGGAAAGTGTATGGTTTTCTAAAAATATTACTTGTTTACATATATGTGATTATTCCAAAGCATAGACTGCGCTGTTGGTCCCTTAATATTAGTTTCTGCTGCATGAGGCTATGACAGTTTATTCATCAACCCAAAGCACTAGAAAACTTCCTACAGCATTTTACGAAAACCTGACAAACTGAACTGCTTTTTGCTTAGTGGCATGTTACATCAATATGATGTCTCTACCTAGCTGAAGTTGGCTATCTGAAATCTAAGGGAAAAGGGGCTGGGTTTGTTTTGAACTTTTTGTTTGTTTTTTTTCTCGTTTGTTTATTTTTGGTTTTGTGGGTTTGTTTTGGGGTTTTTTTCTAAGTAGTTCAAAAGAGTAGCTTGGGGTTTCAAAAAGGCTGAGAGCTGATGAAAGACTTGCTCCCTGGGGAGCTTCATTAAGAACCTGTGATGGAGAGGGAGGGATGGGCAGGAAGGGACCTGCTCCACAGTCGGGAGGAGCCAAGGCCTCCAGGGCAGCGGGGCTGGGGAGAGAGGACCTGTGCAGTTGGGATGTGGGTGATGGGGAGCTGGCAGCAACCCTGGGCTGCACTCTCACGCTGTTCCAGCCCAGAGTGCACTGATTCACTGTGTCTACATCCAGCCTGAAACACAGTCAGCTAAGCAACCTCAGCTTATGTTCTGGAATGGTTTATTTCAGGGTTTGGGGGCAGATTTTAGGGTGGTTTTTTTTAGTGTTTTGGTTTTTGGGGACATTGGTTTGGTTTTTTTAAGGGTTTGATGCTCATAGCTGGAATCAGCAGCTTCGCATCTCAGAGCCTTTAAAACAAACAAACAAACAGGACGGTTTTTTGGGAACACTGTGCCACAGTCTGCAGGAAGCTACAATGGATGAATGACAAGAAAGGAAGCAAATCGTCCCAGAAATGGCAGTCAGGCATGCTATAATTTAATTGCTGGGACTTTGGAGAAAGGTTGTACATCTACTGCTGGACAAATTTAAAGATATTTAAGCTTCCAGATTATAAATAGCCTCTGAATAAGTTTGATAATACAGAATGACAAAACTCTGGGGGATGGGAAGGCACTTCTGGAGATTGCCTAATCCACCCCCAGCTCAGGCAGACTCAGCTACAGCAGGCAGGTCAGGGCTGTGTCTGGTTGGGTGTTGCTTGTCTCCAAGGATGGAGACTTCATGACCTCCCTGGTCAACTTGTGCCAGTGTCTGATCACCTTCACTCTATAAAAAGCCTAAAATTCTTTCTTTCCCCTGTGTTTCAATTTGCACTCATTGCCTCTGGTCCTTTTGCTGGGCACCACTGAGAACAGCCCAGCTCCATCCCCTTTTATCCCCACACCAGATGTTCATGCACATGGATAAGATGCCTCCTCCAGACTGAGCAGGCAGAGCTCTCTCAGCCTCTCCTCACACAAAACAGTGCCATCAGGCACCGAGATATTACTGAAAATGGTCAGCTTTAACTGGAGTATTCCAGGAATTTCCCTTGTTTGAGGAAGATGTTTGACTCACCCCATTTCTGCAGGGCTGTGTCTCTGCTGTGAGACAAAGAGCTTCTTTCTTGTCAAAACCAGGATGTTGCTGCTGTCTTTCAGTGCAGAAGTGTCACCTTGGCATCCAGATGGACAACTTAGGGCCTTTCCTGTCAAAAGCTGATGGATAGAGCTCCCTTTCCCCATCTTTTTTGCTGTGTTGCTAGAGAGAGCCTTAGGAAAATCTTGAATTCACAATGTCCTTGCTTTGCTTAGAAATTAAATTATTTTAAGTTTACAGATAACATGACCATCTGGTTAGATTCTTCTTCACAGGTGAGGCCATTCTTTCCACAAGCAACCTGTGATAAGGGTGCTTAGTTTGGGTGAATGTGCAATGTACAGAAATCTCAGTTGGGTTTTGCTTTAGCAATAGTGATTCAAAAACTGAAATACTATTTTTGTTGTCACTGAGGACTGGATTTTATTTCATAATTGTTCTATGTGTGGCAGAATTAAAATATGTTTTTGTAGCGTCAGAGGCATTATTGTCACTGCTCAAAAACTCCTCTTAAGCATACAGCATTTGTGTCTGCTTACACAATGAGAAATAATAATGGAAGATATTAAAAATTACTATTGGTCAAACAGTCCAAGATCTTGTGAGGGAATGACAGTACTTCTTATGCTCAGTACAACTGACCTCTCACATACATACTGGCTTTCAGATTTTCTCTGCCTTCTTCACTCATTTTTTACTCCAGTTACATGATTAACTCTCCATTCATCATCTTGTGTCACCCCTGTTTCTGTTCTTCATTGTCTTCTGCATGACCTGCTGTGCCTGGGCACTGCTAATGAGCCCAGTTACTCTCATGCCCGTCAGGTCCCTCCTTGTGAGTAGAAATCTTCCCACTCAGAGTTCCCTCTGTATTGGTGATATAATATGCAGAATAATATCACAGCAAGGTTTACTGTATTGCCCATAATCTGGCCCATTCTTGATGGGGCGGCAAAGCAATAGACACCATGCTTTATGGAGAAGGCATAAACAATTATCTATTTAATGTGGGATTCTTGGGGAAAAAATGGAAATAACTTGCAAAAATATTTTACTGCATTGCACAATTGCCATCTCTGAAAATGAGGAATAGCTGTAATAATTTAGTCCTGTTTTGCTTTCTTTTTGCTTGTTAAGCATTTCTCCTAAATATCTATTAATACTTCAGCTTGTGTAATATTGATTTGCTTATGTTCGTTCTAGTTTTGAAATAAAGTGGACCTTCATATTTTATTAGAGAGGCAGCATACTGGTTGCCTGGGATATTGAGAAATGTATTTTAAAATTCAGCATGAAGATTTTACTGTAACTGTAGCTGTGATGTTTTCTTTTGTTTGTACTGTGTTGTTTTTCTTTAGAAGTTGTTTCCAAAATTATGGTGAATGGAATTTTCTTTTCATGTGACCAAATGCTCTTCTTCTTGGCAGCATTCACAAGCACAGAGCTGGCAGAGAAAGTTAGGCAGGATTTGCCTGGGCATTTTCAAAGAAGAGCACCCAGGAACTGAGATTTGAAATAATGTAGCCTGAGGTCAGGAATTTTTTCTTTAGAGAGTCGGTAAAGAACATGATTATCTGTAGTGTGCAAGAAGCCAGGGGTTTTCTAGATATATATGTACCAGTGAAATAGGAAAGTATAATGGGCAATATTCTGTGCAGTGTTGCTTCCTAAACAATGCCAGTTAATAATAAGGGATTTGGACCATTTTTCAAAGAGAGATGATATTTGCTGTCAATCCTTCCTTTCTTTTGGTGAGTCAGATAATACAGTGCTAGAAGAATATGCATCATTTAATCCAATTTAAGCTTGCAGCGTGCTTAACTCAAAGACAAATGTGTTCTTGACACCAGGCACTTACCATATAGCACTGAAGCAGTGTGGTTTTGGCGCACTGTGAAGAAATCTGCTGAAACAAGAAAGTGTTTGTTTGAGAGAGAGGGTTGGGAGAGAAATGCGGGAGGGTCCCACATGCAGAGGTAAGCCCGTGCCTGGGTGGTTTTTCACGTTGTACCTGCGTAGGTGGAGCATTCCCCTCATGCCAGCGTGCTCTCAGTGCACACCGGGAGCTCCAGACAGTCCCTGGAAGTGCAGCTGCTCCCCACAGCGTGGCTGGGACTCAGCACCGGGCCAGAGTCATCTGTTTTACCCCAGCACACATTTGCATTCCACAGGTCTGGGAAACTGCGTGACCACCCAACGCTTGGTGTTTAAAACTGATCGGGCTGGCAGCACAGCACTTCACATCCAGCTGCGCTGCACACACGAACTCCCCAGCCTCTGTGCTGGAAAGTGAGCTGCAAAGGATTTTTTTAGAAATTGCTTTCGGAGCAGGTACATTCCTGCACAGGCAGGATGTCCAAACCCTCTCGCTTGGCTCGACCTGTGTCGGCTAATACAGCTCCTAAATCGCCTTTGTCTAGGAAAGAAGATTTTAACAGCCGATCACGAAAAATTAGGCTAGGTGAAAAGATTTTGAGAGCTGGCAGCGAAGGAAACCTGGTTAAACAGCATCAGCAAGAGCAGGTGGAAATCACAGAAGGGCTTGTGCCACGGAGGGCTCCTTTCCTGAAAGGTAACTGGTTATTTCATGCTGCAAAAAAAATAATCAAGTGCATTTGCAATTACTGTGCTTTTAATAAACCCCAAACATCAGTTATTGTATAATAGGGGTATATGTGTGCGTGTGTGTGTGTACTGTTTCTAAACGACAGATTCTTGTACATAAAGCATTTGTTTTGAAAATAAAAGGGCTCAAAACATTTTTGTTGTTCAGTTTTGGCTGGGTGCTGTATACAAGCTAAAAATGTTGAGCTGTCAAAGTGGTAAATCACAATCTTTTACAGTCTAAATGTGCCGTTGTATTGTGAAGCTTTATTTGAAACAATGATTTGAAATTATTAGCAAGTGTGAGAAAGATTAAATAGAGAAAAATAAAGAGAAAATAGACATCAGTGCAGGCACAGAAGCTTTCAACCCTGCAAGTAAAACTCTTCTTCGTGGGTCCTAACGAGGAAGCTGTGACTATTTCTTGTATAAAAACTAAACAGATCAAGTGTATTTGGAAAGGCTTATATGCTTTCAGAATGCAAACAAATGTGGAGGATAATATGAGATTACGATCTACTTTCACTGATCTGTTGAGCAATGGGCTGCAGGAACATTGCCTCTTTTTAGCTTAGTTTTTGTGACAGTACTCCTTAGAACTGAATTTAAAAGTAGCCATTTAAATTGTAAATGGCTGCATGGTGTAAAATGGGAGTAAGTTGCCATTCTATCAGGAAATAAAAGTAGTAGTATTCTAATTGTACTCTTTATAAAGTTTATATTTAAATATGAAAAAGAAGCAGAATCCTTTCAATACAGAATAGAAATTGCTGACCCTCCATCCTAAATCCACAGGAAAAAGAAGTGTAGATTATAGACCTTTGTAACTTGAAACTGTACTTTCATTTCACACACATGGCATCCAAGGTCACAGTTTTTATTCCCACCTGAATAAAGTTTAAAAGAATTTTTTTTTCCTGCAGTATGACTTTTATTATTTCACAAAGAAGGGAAAAGTGATGACACCTAGTCTTACTCAGGGAGATGGATGATCTGTTTGTTTCTACAAAGGAAACTGGGTTTGAAGCACTTTATTAATGGCAGAAGAGAGCAAATAGAAAAGCTGGAGGTGGGAGGGCTTAAATTTCTGGTCTCACTCACAGAACATCTTGCTTTTTTAGCCATGTAATGTGGAAACACATTTTTGATCTTGAGATGTATTGCAAGAAAGTAAAACCTTTATTCCAAAAAACCAGATGTACAATTCTTTTTGCCCTGGCAACCAATATTTACTGATTTTATAGTAAATGATGTTTCCTAGTCAAGTTTTTAAAATTTGAAAATTTTCACAGAAAATCCTGCAACAGTATGTTTTTCACCAAGCTAAAGTTTTTTAAATGGCAATTTATTCCCTTTGTGTTCTCTCATTTATTGAGAAAAGGAAATCATGCGGGATTTACAGAATAGAAAGTGTGTCCTTTAAGGGATGTGATTTTTATGGCACTCTCAGTTCCTTTATCACTCTACTCACTTTATCAACATTTTATTGGGCTATGTAATGCTTTGCAACTTAAAGCAAGGTTTGCACTCACTGCTTAGGGTTTTGGGTGAAATTTCTCTAAAAGAAAAATCTAGTGTCTATAGTGCTGCAACATGGCATGTGCTTTTAGTATTCATAGCTTACACTTACTGTCCTTTTGAGCATGAATTAAACCTTGTTAAGTACTGGCTTTCTGCACTGGGATGTCTATTTTACTTTAGGCAAGATGTTACTGTGAGTTGTTTTTGTAAGAGATGTTGAAGAAAAAATATTGATACTTCAGAAGGGAGCATACTACAAGGGTGATGGAAATGCAGAGTGGTTTTTTCCCTCTGGAAATGGGACTGACTGGATGACCCCCAATAAAGTCAAAGCATTGGTCAAAGTGATTTGAAAGATGTTTTGTGAGAACCTGGCACAGACCTGGATGGTGGAAGGGCAGCAGGTACAGCAGAAGCCAAAAGAAACAGTGAAGGATATAGAAGCCACAAGGCAATGCCCTGGGGCAAGGCTGAGTAATACAAGACAGCATGAGCAGCTGCCAAGGGTGCTTATGTGGTCTTGAAGTGGTAAAGAGGAAAAGTGGAAGAGGTGGCAGAGGGCAGGGATAGCCTGAATGAGATGGCTGAAGTAGGAAGCTGAAGTGAGGGAAGGCAGAAAAGGGAAGGCAGTCTTCTTCTGTGGGAAGAAGACTGGGGCTTGGAGGAGAAAAAAAAAGCAAAGGAAGATTGGCTTTTAGGTGGGACAAAGCGCAGGAATGGAGAAGTGGGAGCAGGAGGCTCTGTTAGGTGAGAAGTGGGGTTTGACCAAATATCATTCTTTGTTATTTGATGTCAGTGAAACCCCATGGCCGTGTGTGTGTGCTACACCTTAAAATCCTGGTCTGTGCACAGAAGATCAAGCTGGGCTGTCTGGATTAGTCTGCTGGTGTACTGGTGAACTTTACATGTCTTCATGGGCAACATGACACTATTCCTGGTTCCTTTGAAAGTTTTAAATTAATACCAAAGAGATAACATGCTGCATGAGTGGTGCTAACAGACTGCAATCCAGCAGAGCTTAGTGCTTAACAGATAGGAAATACAAAATTGTGGCTATAATTTTAATGGGACTGTAAAGCATGATGACTCATTTTAATTACATTATATGTAGGGGGGGCGGTTCTAGAGAATTCTTGCCCTGTGTTGTGCAAGACGAGTTGTGCTTAACTGAGAAGTTGGGTTTTATTAGCAGGGGGCAGCTTGTGGCAGAGACAACAGCAGTCCTTGTAGGTACAGCCATTAAAGGTCCGAGTGGAACTCTCTGCCTTTGCCCCACTGAGGTCTGTGTGGCATAGAGAGACATACTGCTTCAACTTTCACTAGGGAATGCTGGCTGTATGGATTTGGGTTTTGGTTTAGTTGCTGGATGTGCAAATCTGAGACCATGGGTTCTGATTTGCAGAGCTGAAACCACGTAACAGTAACTGAAATCAGTGTCAGCTGCAATTTTATTGCATGAAATACTGTCTAATGCAAAGGACTCAAGAAGGTCATCTCGTACTTACCTGTTACTCTTCATCTGAATTTAATGGACAACTTTGACCATAATTTCTCTGGATACCAGGTTCATCTTGCTAAAAGAGGAAGGAAGGAGTAGAATAAAATTCTTTTTTTTATAATGAGGAATAGTTAGGCTACAAAATTTGTTGCTTAGTCTTCAGACCAAGCCCTGGCAAGTGTGCACACCAAGTCCACATCTGGAATAGCCAAGATGAATCATTTGCTTCCATGTATATGAAATGAGTCCTGTTGATTTTGTGAGGAGAACAAGGCAATGGCCATATGAAGGGTGGGATGGGGTTGTGAGTAAGGAAAGTCTGTAATGCAGTGCATGTGCACATGGAGCAGGAAACAGGGTTGCAGAGACAGTCTTAGTTTTGGCATTTCCCACCTGGTGAGGGACTTTCTTTGCAAACTGAACATCATTTTAGGCTTTGCTGGTTTAAAGGAAAAATGGAGATAGGTAAACCTTTCTCTTTTAATTTTCACTTTCATGCCTGAATCAATTAAAATAGGATTTTTTCACCTCTGGGATGTGTTACTGCTTGGAGAACTTTATGAATTTCTGTTACCCATACTTTCCTCCAAGAAAAGCAGAGAATATACTAATGTCTGTCTTTTCAATTTCCTTTCTCTGTGCCCTTTTATTGAGTTTTGATATTTGCTTTATTATTTGGCTTCACATTGTTTCACTTTGCTTTATTTTTCACTCTATTTTTCTCCATTAGTTTCCTCCCTGGTTTCTCCTCTGCACTTTACTTTGCAGTTCATGGTGATTGGAATGCAAGGCCAATACTTTTAGACTAAACCTTTTGGCATCTCATATTCAGTTGGATCCAAAACTAGACAAAACCTGTTTGTTCCATCCCTAGTTATTAGATGGGGGCCAAAGGACTTTGGGGATATAGTGGGATTCATATCTACGGCCTCTTCATGCAAAGCAAGCAATAATAGCACTATAGAAAGTGGAATTAATTACATTTTCCCTACTTTGTTTTTATGACAAACTCCAAAGACTATGTAACCCATATGTGTACTACTAATTATCTCCAAGAACATTATGGTTTTTAAATAGATATTGAGTAATGGCCAAAGTTTGGAAATTATTCTTTCTGACATTTGAGTAACATCTATGGAATGTTTAAGGCCAAGAACTTTATTTGTCAGGAACTTCCATTTCACAGCATTTCCTGACAGGGATGTACCTACAAATACAGAACACATGTAAGATAGGGGTTTGCCATCCAAGGAAGTTCATTATTAAAAGAATAGCAAAACAAAGAACATTTGTATTTAGCTTACAGTATTTTTGTTTCCTCTGCAACTGTTTTAGATTCATCAGGGCAGAGAACACAGATCTTGTATATACAATACTTGTATATACAAATGTTCATTATTTCACAAATTGAATGCTAGCTCTCTTCTTTACTACCAGTACTTTTTATTAAATCCGAAATGCAGCATTTTTACTGTGATCTTAAAAAAAAAAAAAAAGAGAAAAATCAGAAATTTTACTGTCTTTTAGAGTAGTCTGAAAAACTATAGTGAAACTAGGGTTGGTATTGGATGTGCAACACAATACAGTTAATGGTTCAAAATTCTCAGCTTGAGACACATAGCTTTGATAACCTATAGGGACTGTATTATTTCATTTTAGTATATTAGTATTAGAAATAGAGAAATAATATGGGCCATTAGATTAAAAAATAAATCTAGATTTAAAAATTCAAGCTGGAAAAGAACATCATTAAGATAACTCTTGGAATTTATAGTTGCAATGTAGAAACAGAGAGCAGGTATGAGACAGTAGACATTCTTTCAATTGTCTACATGAACATTTATTTCTATGGCTGCTGAAGTATGACTTCACCTGGAGGATGAATAGGGCAGCTGAACATGCCTCCTTCCAGTTAAGATTATGCAGTCTAAAAACTGGAGTTATGGTTATTGAAAACTGAATGTCTGGACATTTGTTTAGGTAATGAATGATTGGCCTACCTCTGTTCTTATTTGCCGTGAGATCATTACTCAGACCCAAGCATAAAGTATAGCTATTTTTTTAAGCATGATTTCCTGCAAAAATTGGTCATGTCAGAAATACCTGGCAGGCTTTCTTTCATTGGTAACCTTTTTACCCATTATCTGAATTTGTGCAGTTATGATGGAGAGGTAAGGGTCTCAAAAACACTGCACTTCTGTGATATACTGTACACACTGTGGCTGTCTAAGATACTCTGTTCTGTACCTGTCAAATAGTACATGTCTATGTTTTTCTATAATACTGTGGAAATTTGCTGGCTGGGTGGAGAAGGAAGACCTGATTGATACTGTGTTCAGGGAAAAGCTGCAGTGTGTGCTCAACTCTTCTTGCACATCAGAGAGTTCACGTGTGGGTGACACCTCATAAAAGCCATACTCCAGGGAGCTCACAGGTCCCATAATTCACTAGAGAAGAAAATTCAGACTGTGGATGAGATTGCATGAATTCTGATGGAAACGTTTTGAAATTGAATGTATACTGCAGCCTAAGTATAATTCAGTTTACCAAGTCAGTAGTCAATCCCAAATAAAAAATAATAAAAGAAAAAGCTGCTTTGGAAACAAAGTTATGGTAGTTGCATTGCTTACAGAACTATTTTTCAATTGCAAAAAGTATATCCACTTTAAAAGTTCTTCCTCTGGGACCTGGCAGGAAAAGAAGGAGAGCTCTATACATCCCCTTGGGAACCTCAGGATTTTCTGTTTGTTTTGCCATAAGGGCACGAGGGATGAGCAAAAACTTCACCAATTCTCTCCACAGCTCTAAAAAAGCTTAAACCATACAGATAAGGGAATTTTGGAGAGGTTACAATTTTGGGGGAAATTAAGTATCCTTTTTTGAAGGTTAATTTTTCCTTAAATTGTGTCTTTATGAAATCTGTCAGAGGTTTTGAAGTTTAGATTAAATTAAGGGAATGAATAGGTGGTACAAATTGTAGGTATTTAAGTGTTCCTCATTAGATTCTTGTTCCATAAAGCAACTTACCAGTATCACTTTGACATGTTTAGGCTGTAGGTATATATTTCATACCGAGTATATAACTTTTCATGTATATACGAAATTTGCAACAGTGTCAGAATGTCACCTAAGTGACATGACTTAATTGGAACCACAGTACTTCAGTATTAGACATTTCAGTAGGTGTCAGTCAAACAGTACCATGCAAATCTGGACTAATTTTGCAAAATTTGAATGAGAAGGCTCAGAAATATTAGTCCTACTGTAGTCCTACTGTCAAAATCCCTGCAAGCCTGGCTGTTTCTGTGAAACTGGATTTTTTTCTATTCAGAATTGACCCTATTAGTATAGGATGTATAATTTTTGAGTGTACTCTTTTATCAAAACAAAAGCTAGTGTTTTGAATTGAAAGCATAACTTTCAGATTTATCCATTTATTTAATGTTGTGGATATTCTAGTAGATTAAAAAGTTACTTTTGAGTTCTGTTTTAATTTATTTGTATGATGTCAAGACAGGAGTTGTTCTACAGTTGAGAGGTTTTTGACTGAAAGTGGAAAGAACATCACTGAAATATGATAAAAAGAAGTAGCAGTGCTCATGTATTTAACATTCTTTGTGCTTGATAAGCTTGTGTATCTTTTATTTTTTGGATGGATGCTAGTATCCTTCTAGGCTGAAATGCAACTACTGTCTATATGGTGTTACTCTTGTCTGCTAATTAAGTGATGAGATGGATCGAACTTTCTTTAATTTTCAGTTAGCTCACATCATGCTCTGAAATGGGATTTTCAAGGCTGGACATGGTGCTCCAATCACTGAGTGCAGTGGAAGGATTATGTTACAATTATTGCAGATAAATGTTTATAAATCCTAGTGCAAGTACAGTTGTTTTGCACAATGGCATGGTAATGTTTTAAGCTTCTGATTAACTCTAGAGCCATTTTTGCTATTAATCATCTTTTAACTTTAGGCATTGAGGGTTTCCCCCTGACCCAGAAAGACAATCATTCTAGTTGATCTTAATTCCTAAATCCTTTCTAGTATTATAGGTCTAGACACAACATCAGCTCTTTCCAAATCTTCTGGTATTTCACCCATCCTGAGTGAATTCAGGTAAATATTAAGAACACAGAAATTTTTGTCTGTTAGTTCTTGTAGTGCCCCAGGATGAGATTCGTAAGGTCCCAGCACACTGTCTGGTTTCATTCCTTTTCTTTTTAGATTTTCTTGCTGGTATTAATTATGGAAGACATGTGGTCACAGCTGACCCTCTTCTTGAAGTCTGATATGAGAAAGGCATTCAAAATTCTGCTTTCCCCATACTGTTTGTTAAAAACTGTCTTTTCCCATTGAGTAATGGATCCATCTTTTCTTTGCCCTCCCTCTGAGTAGTAAGACATTTATGCAATAAGTAGTCACCCAGGCCTGCTGTTCATTTTAAGGAGAGGGAAAACATTCAGGGCCCAGTCAAGAACCAGTTATGCTACTTAAAAAAATTTTTTAAAAAAGGGAAAAGCTGCAAATACAAGAAAAATCAAGACATCTGGAATGCACAGCTAGCTAGCTGAACATATCCAGGGTATTAGTATCCAGACATTTAAGAACAGGCAAAGTTGTACTGTTACTGGGAAATACATTTTATGATGGCCATCTCCTGCTGACACAGGTTGGGGTTGTGTCCTGGCCTAGATAAAATTCATCTTGAGCCTCATACTTTGAGTTTGTGAACATGCTAAGGTCCTTGCTGCAGCTTCAGCATATGAGTAGCGTCCTGAGCAGTGAAAACTTTGGAGACGTCTCCTCAGCCTTCTATCTTCCAATACTCAGATCCATCTGCAGCATCTAGACATAGATAGACTTCATCAATTGTTTGAAATTAAACTTTCTAAGGACTTCTTGTTAGAAGACATGGTAAAAGAGGTTTATGAAGGGAAGGTGTAAGTGCAGCCCTGTTGTGTGAGGTGCAGGCACTGCCTGGCTAACATGCAAGCTTCAGAGGCAACTGTGCTGCCTGGCTGCATCTTGGCTATCACCTTGCAGAGCCTGAGCTGGCAGTCGGGACCTGGAACATGCATTGCCTCCTTTTGAGGCTGCAGATTTATCTTCTGGCAATGATGTTCTGCCTGTCTGAAGATGGTTTCTTTCTCCCCATACCTGCATGGTTGCCAGTGCCAGGGGATTATGACCTCTTTCTCTCTCAAATATCAATTTCATTAGGGCAGAGGATAAATACTAAGCATATCACTACTGAGAGTGATCAAATAGCACCTAAAGGGGTTAAAATTAATCCAGCAGTTTGAGACCAAAGTCTAGCTTCCCTTAAACACATTCTATGCTGACCTACAAGTTATTGTTTTGTGGCACAGATTTCTCAATGAAGCCTTGAGTGCATGATAAATGACCTCATTCATATGGTGGATATTCTAGCCAATGTTAAAATCATGCACACAGTTCATGCACTAGCCATGAAAACTCACATGTTACACTTGGCTGTTTTCCAGCCTGCACATCTCACTGTGCAGTTTGCTTTTCCTACTGATGCTGTGCACACTGTTTGTAATTATCTCAGGCTCATCCACCACCTTTCTGTGTCTCCCATTGTTATATACTGCATGCACTTACGGGATTCAGTTTATCTTTGTGCTGAATTACCTCTCATATTACCATTTGATTGCAGTTCAGGTAACTATGTTTCCTATTCTTCATGCTTGAATAACTGAACTATCACTTTGAATGCTGTCTTGACCTCAGTGGAACTAACTGACCTGTTCCTTTGCAGGGCTCTGTAGCTCACAGTGCTCTGCAATGGTTTGCATACTCCATGGCTGGGCAAGAACCTTGGTGTGGGGCAAAGCTGCAGCTTTTGGGCAAATCAGACTACTAACATGAAAAGCTATTTCTACACAACCTCAGAAGTCCTTCAGGATCAAGCAAACAGTTTAAATTGCACTTGTACTTTAAACTGTAAACCTTTAATGATGGTTCAAATAGGTCATTCTGGCACCAGAGCATCCTTTGTAATGCTTATGCAAGTGTACGTGTGTACCTCCACACAAGTCATCCACCTGCAGCTCCTAGGGAAGTTTCTGGGAGACACAGTGGTGGTGGTTATTGCTGAGTAAGTGTCAGACTGGAATTAGCTGATCAGGAGACAGTTTTAAGAAGGAAAAAAGTGTAACTAGAACTTACTTGCTGACAACTAAGCGTTGGTTTATAGTACATTGTTTAGTTGGGGTTTTTTTTAATATCATCAAGCTGATGTGTATCACTGCATGTCAAGTAAATAGATGTGCAAACAATACTTGTGCCAAGTAATCTAATTCTGTATTTTTAGAGGAGTTGAGGCTTATCAACCATACAGTATTTCTCCATGAAAGACACCTCTTCAAATGCCACTATGTCTTAATATAATTAAAAGCAGAGCAAAGAGTAGCTTAACTTACATAAATATTTTGTTTGTTTTCCACATTCTTGCAAACTAGCCTTTGCTAGAAAATTGTGATGCTGTTCTAGAGACTCATTGTAACTAACTCCTTGCAATGCTTGTCTTCACAACTGGTGAAATTAGGGAACAGTGATACTCAGCATCAGGGCAGCTGCTGCTAGTTAGCTGGATGGTTTGTAGCAGACAAAACAATTCCTTCCTGCTTGACTGGCAAGTTATTTTAACAGTGTAAATTAAAGATTTCAGTGGTGTTCTTAGGTGCATGAAATCCCCTTGGGTGCCTTACTGCCATGACCTCCTTGGACCTAAACGCTGTTGTTATTGCTTGTTCTGGGGGTGTTGGGAGTTGCTGTCTCATCTGGGATACCATGGAGCTACTCCCTGAAATCATCTAGGAGCTTCATTTAGCAATATCCTCCTGTTTCAAGGACTGAATACCAGTGGCAATAGCCTTGAGCTCTCCTTTTACTTATGTGCTAAATCTAAACTATGCATCCAGAGATAAAAATGGTGGCCTGTAGTCATCTTCTGTATTTAGTAATTCCTGTTCAGCCTTGAAAGAAAACTGTAATTTTTCAAGTCAAAAATGGACTGCATTTTAATTTCTTTTTTAGTCAGCTAATCACTGAAAATGCAGAAAATCATATTTTTTCAAAAGAAGGAAATTTCCACCAGTGCAAAGCCAAAAGCTTTAGGAGGAAAATATATGAGGCTCTAGGCTGCTTCCCTAGTGCATGGTACAGAACATTGCTCCATCACAGCTGACCCATAAAGATCCATGGAGGTGAACTACAGTAGCAGTTTAATAATGATTTCTGTATTTTCCTCTCAATAGTAACACAAGAGTTAAATTTTGAATGACAAGTTACAACTAAAAGCACTGATTTTTCTTTAGCATCTTTTCGGTCTGTATGCACAAGTCTTACTGCAGATGACAGGATAGAGATTTTTCAAAGCCCTCTGTGAAAATATTGGTAGAAAATAGTCTTAATTTTCACTCCTCATCACAGCATGTTTAAGCTCACAGTCCTAACACCAGTTGGTTTTTATATCTCTCAAAAAGTTCTGTAATGCTTATCAGTACATTGACTCAAGCCACAATCCTGACAGCTGGAGGTGTTCTGTGCTGCTCAATGGCATGCAACAGCTCATCTCTTTATATCCTATAGACCATATATCTATTTATTACATATAATAATTTGATAAGGTGTCATCTCTCAAGCAGAAGTCTTGTCATGTTTCATGTTTGAAAGCCAAATCCAATCTTTACTGACCATTTAAAAATGATGCTGATAGGATGTGTGGCCGGTGAGCTCAGGCATTTGGTAGTTTGTCAGACACTGTTCTGGAGAGATACGAGAGGAAGTTTGCCCAAGTGTCCTTATCTCTCCAGGAGGCACATTGTATTCTGCAGCAGTAAGGAAATGCAGCCAGCTGATGGTACTAGATATTCTCGCATCATTAAAAAAGCTAACATATGAGATGAAAGATCCTGTAGCTTGTGACAGGACTATTTCTAAAGAAAGTTTCTTAACCCTCTAAAAAGATTCTAAGTAAATTTGTTTATTATTTTCATCTGTATGTTTGCCTAAAGGACATTAAGAGCAGGTATGGGTCCACTTACAGTTTGAATAATTTCCCATGCATATGATTTCTGTAGCTGCCATGAAGACACATGATGAAGTAGCCACTGCCTGACCTGTGGGCAGTGTCAGTGTGGAATGGCAGTCTGCTCATTGCCAGGACTGAGGATCCCTGACCAAAAGAATTGTTAAAAAAATATGTGCTTTGGTATGTGGAAATACAGGCACAACCTGTGTGGATGGAACAGTCAGGACTCCCTTACCTCAGCCATGCCACGGGGTGCCTTTTGGGTAGCTTGGTGGGTTAAAGGTGCTGTAAAGGAAGTGGATGAGGTGTGTGTTAGGAGCTTCTTTAGAAGCTGAATTCCAAACAAGTCAGAATTCGTGGCAAAATCTGTGTCTTCTTTCCACAATGATGATATATGGTTAAAATACTTGAAACCCTTGTAAAGAATTCTGTATTTTTTAAATGAAAGGTGATATACATGCAGACAGCATTACTGGTATTTTCAATGGAAAAACTGAATAAACATCTGATAACACTTGTGTTGAGGATGATAAAAATACTATATAATATCTCCTTTAATTTATCACAAAACTACTTCTACAGAAATTGATATAAGTACCTTTTTAGTCTTCAGTTATTTTCAAAAGAATACATTCAGTAAATTCAAAACAAGTTCCAAGTACTTCATCATTAATTTTCTGATTAGATGTTTCCAAGGATTGAAAGAAGTATGTTTGAGCTCTGAGCTTTTCTGTTTTACTTTCTTAGTTCACTGAAACTGGGCTTATATAGACTTGAGGTAACCAAAGCAAGCACCCTTACCACTTAAATTATGTGATCTTTGCACAGGCAAGCCTTGTAAAATCAGCAGCGTGTTTAAGTCCCTTGGTAGCTACACAAGACATTTATACGCTGTTTCAGAAAGGAAGCACTGTGAAACTGTCAGAGCTCTTCTGAATTTCCAAAAGAGCAAAAAACCCCAAAAAACCAAAGAAAATAGTGGGTTTGGATGATGCAGTCAATGTGAATTGCATCCTATCTGCATTGGTGCCAAACATTCTCACAAATATTTTTAATTATCACATGATTTTGCTCAACCAAAGTGATGTGTATTCAGCAATTCTATCAAGTAGTTACAGTCAATATTCAGAGATATGTGGATTTCAGTTTTTTGATGTGTCTTGATATGTGAGACAACCAGCTGTAAGGAGGGGAAGAACAGTGACTTGCACTAGCAAATTTAATTGGTCACTCATCTATTCACTCAGTATGCAGGCTACAGAGTTCTTAGGCTTTGTTTGATAGCAGACAAGATTTATGGTTTCTCCTAGCCTTAAGAAAATTCTTGTACAGTAGGAGTAATGCAATTCTTTATTTATCAGTCTGGTTTTGCTCTCATCTTCATCTGTCTATAAGAACTGGGGCACCCTTCATCTGTCATTAGCAGGCAACCTGAGCACCCTGTTGCTGTGTGTAATTAGCCCTGTTGCAGCCCTCTGGAAGGTGAGGAGCTGGGGAGCACATTTCCTCAGCCAGGTACCTTCTGACAGCTGCACACTCCCATTTCACCAGCCAAGGGATGCAAGGACGTGTCTCTGTCTGTGTCCTGTGGGCAGTTACATTTGCAGGGAGTTATATTTGCAGCCTGTCCAACTTGCCACAGTCTCATCTGAGGAACTGATGAGCTGCAAGGCTGAGCTACGATGAGGACACTAATGCTTTATTGGATGTGGCTGCTGAGCAGGTGTGTACGTAATGATAGTAAATAACATTGACCAGCAACATATCAGTATGCTCAAAGTGTCACAATAATATAACACACTCTGGCTTAGTGTATATTTATTGTCTCTAACATCAGGTTTAAAATTTGTAGCGAGGTTAATCTAATGGTATGGTTATATATTATGAAAGACTTCATCTTAATATAGTAATGTAAGTATTACCTTTAAAAAGTTCTGTTGTTTCTTCCACCTTCTTTCCAATACATTTGACTCCAAAGAAAGCCTTTTTAACTGTTTCTGCAGTTCATAAAGAAATGTGTCCACTTATTAAATCCAGACATGCCATTTGTTAAAGGAATTGCATCCTGTGAGACATCCTGGACAATGTTCCTTTCATCTTTTAAAAACTGCTTCAGCTAAATAAAATGGGTATTCAGTCTCCCTGAGTTCACTTTAGTGAATGTTGTAATGCTGCCTTTAAAATAAATGGATATTTGGAAGAAGCATGTTCCTCCCTGCTGTGCTGAAGTTCTGGTATTTTCAGTATTGTACAAGATGCCTTATAAATGCATCTGGACAATTGAGCATAATGCATCTAAAGACAAGTCTTCTGGTTTAATGAAAGTCTTCTCATTATAAATTACTGGGGAAACAAGAGATAGGAGAAAGCTTTGGGATCATACAGCTAATTCCATCTAGTAAAGTCTAGACTGCATTGAAGGGGCAGTTTGAGATCTGGGTTACTTTATGACAGTACTGATGGATGGCTGTAATTGGACTCAGGGACACTAAAATGAGAATGAGAAGTAAAGAGGTTAAGAATTTTTGGCTAGGCTGTGAATCTGTCTGTTGGTATTCTTAATGCATTAAAATACTATGTATGGTATATTAACAGACCATTTTTTAAAAATTATTCAGTCTTGTTCTCTCCTGTTGTCAGCATTTTAGGTGCATTAAATTACAAAAGGAAATTAAAAAAAACCAACAACTGTGAGCAAAGGCACCCAGTGAGTTCCTGCATGTCAAATGGATATCTAATAAAAATTAAAGCACATGTTGAGTTTAGATTGTGATCATCATTGATTACCTGCAGAGGCCATATGAGGACACCAAAGGGGATCTGGAGAGTAAAAATTTTGCTGCATGTAAGGGCATGAGATACTTGAACTTGAAAAGAAACAGGAGAGGAATGGGAAAAGTTATTTCAAATGCTATTTTGAGTGAAGAATGACTGTGAGACTCCTGTTGGAGTGGATCAACAAGGACCGTAAAAAGATGGAGAATGACACAGGTGAGACCTGAGATGATCTCTGGTTGATCTGTTCAGTGGATCATCCCTAGAGAAAATTCAGAAAGGAAGAAAGTTTTAGGCAGTTTCATTATTATATGTCAGTAACAAAATAAGGTCATTGCTAGTGCGTGGACAATATGCAGCTTCCTCATTTTGTGGGATTGATGAGAATAGTTTTAAACTGATGAAATGGGACACAGGAGAAAGTGCAAGAGAGACCCATGTGATGCCTGCACAAGCCTTGAGGGCACAGAGAAATTACAACTGGACAAATGAGACTACAAAAGTGGAAAAGGAACAATATTATGAGGTAATAGCTAGCAAGAAAAAACTAGTTCCATTGTTGGTAAAAATTTTGACATGAAGGTTTAGTTATGGAATAATCCCATCTCATCTGGCTGAGAGTTTGGGTGAGGTCAGTGTGAATCATGGAAGTGTTGTTGCTTCAATGTAAGGATCCAGGCAGGTGCATGGGAGCTGTCTATGCCAAAGGGAAAAGAGGTGTTATCCAAAAAATGGCAACGTGTCCAGGAAGGCTTGTATTGGCAACTGGAATCACTTGGGTGTCTGTGCACATTAAGAGCTTAAAACTTTGAGATAGGGAAGATGGGATGAAAATAGAACCTCCATAAATAAAGAAAAAAAAAAAAAGGGAAGAAAAACTAAGAGAAAAACTTTACTGAGGTAGTGTTACAGTAATCTAGAGGTGGGTGAGAGTAAGGACAGGGAGAGAATGACTCAGAAACTGACACAGGTCTCTAAGGTTTCCAGTGGACAAATATTTGAGAAGTTGCAAGCAGCAGTTAATTAATCTGGAAAAAGTGCAGGGACTACCATATAAGGCAGGCATGAATGTCATCCTTAGCCCAAGGTTCAAAAAACCTGCTAGAACTAATAAAAATATATAATTGAGATACATTGTAAAACAGTTTCTCATATTTCATTGTATAAATAATCATCCTAAAAATAGTATTAAGCATAAGCAAGGAGTCTGAAAGTAATGGAAAGAGGATTGGCCTATACAGAGAACTGTACCATAAAAATCAGAAAACATGAGAATGAATTGTATAGTGTCTAATGAAATGAATTGTAAACTGTAAATGTCTAAGAATCCGCTCAACAAAGATGTAACTATTTTTCTAAAAATAAAAACTGCAAAAAGTAAAGAAGAATGGAAATGCAGTCAGTGAAAAAAAGGAGAATTTTGACATTAGTGGTGATATAGATGGATGGGTTTTAGATGTAATAGGTAGCACTCCTCATATTTTAATGATTCTATCAAAGCCAGGACAAATGCAGGGCATCTAATAGGAATGATCATGCAGAAATGGAAATTCTTACCTCCAGGGGGAAGCAAAACTTAAATTATGTAATTGTTTCAATCAGAAGAGACCATATAATCCACATCCAAGAACTTGCATAATATTTCAATTCCAAAAGCAAGTACTTTTAATAAATATATCACATCAGTTGGTATTACCTGGGGAGATAAATGAAAAATAGTACTTAAATTGGAAAAAAAGACTCAGTTAAAGAGCATTACTGTAATCTCAATAGTATGTAAAATCTTCTTAAAAAAAAAATAAGGAAAGAATAAGCAAATGACACAAAACATGCTAAGTGAGTGAAGACACAATGTAGGATCTCCACAAGGAGGTCATGCCTGATTAAGATGATACCTTTGGTTGAAAAAATAGCTAAGCTAATTCTCTAAATAAAAGAAGTAATGATATATCCACATGGGCTTCAGTAAAATGCTGTATTTGTCATCTGCTGTGTAGAGATTTATTAACACAGGAATTATGAATGAGTTGTAGGAGAGAAAAGAAAATGAAAATATTAACTAGAAGCAAAATTGGAGTTGGAGGATGGGTTGGAGGTCACCAAAGGATTTCCCAAGGACCTGACTACGGGATCAGTCTTAGGAAATGTTTCCGTTACTGATTGTACCATGAAAGCAACAATACTGGGAAAAAAGCCTTGGTGGCACAAGTTACCAGAAGGATTATGCTGAAGACTGGAGTTTCATTTAGAAGAAATGGGATGAGCCTGTGAGTTGGAAAAAAATGCAAGGGGGTGGAAGACTGCTGTCAGAATTGGAGGGTCGTGCACTTGGGAGCTTGTATCGAGGGGACACTGGGCAGGCATGGGAGTGCTAATCACAAGGTAATTGAGGCCTCACAATGAGACTTTTGTGGAAAGTGGACAGATTTGATTCTAGCATGGATCATCTGACATCCGGCAGTATAAGCAAGTATGTTTCCCATGCAAGGAAGCCTTAGTGCTGCTTGGTATAAGGTATGTGTAAAGTATAGCACACAAAAATCTGTGCCAGTGTGATCATTTACTTTAAGGAAAGTAAATTCAAACTGTTTTAGGAGCCTAGGCAGGTTTCTAAAATGCCTTGGGGAAGGGAGAGACGATTTTATGAGGGGAGATTAAAATCCTTGATTTGTCTGACTCTGTAAAAAAGAAAATTGAGAGGAAATACAATTGCTGTCTCGCACATAGGAGGATTTGTACATAAAAGATTGTTCTAGCACAAAAAGAAATAATTACACACTGATCTTGAGAATCTGTGGGGTGGAAATTTAGGCAGCTTTCAAATATGAAGCACAGTGGGACAAGGCGCCTGACTAATTTTTAGATGAAAATGTGTTGATTCATGAAAAAAAAGTATACAATGCAGTTCCATGTGGTGCCTACAGGGAAGGGATTTGGTAATAAAATGGATTTCTCTTCCTAATGACAGGAGACACTGGAAAGATGGGGAGGGGAGACTGTTTAAAATAATACTGGTAAAGGTAGCATGGTGATATACTTGTAAGTTATGAAACTCATGTGGTTTTGATTCAGAAGGGAGGAAACCACCATATAATACTGATATCTCCAAAAACTACACACCACAATAGTATTTTAAACAGAATTTTGCTTGTTTGGGGAGACTTAGACTAATTTGGCCCCTTTTTACTGTGTGGATAGTTTTGTTAAATTAAAACCTACCTATATTTCTAAACATTTTTTATTTAAAACATTTTTTCTACTTTCTTTTAATAAAAGTGATTTTTACACTATACACCTAGAAAAAAAAGGAAAACTATACTGCAGCTGGCATCCTGCTAAGTTTTTCACATAAAACCTTGATATATGCCAAGTGTGACTGTATTTTGCTGTATATTTATAACAGTAATTATTTTTGATGTTACCTTTCTGCAGTAAAAAACAATTTCTTGCAACTTATGGGAAGCATAAACTTTATGACTCTCATATTTAGCATAGAGAAGAAAATCTCACAGCAAAAGAGTAGTTAGTGTCTTGTATTAATATTTCTATGATTAGTGTGAGAAGTTGAGCTGATTATTTTTATAGCCCGATTAAAAAAGTAGAATTGTATAAATGGGCTTAGTGCAGTGCTGTGTAATGTAATCCTCCTCATAGCAGCAAAGAAGAAAGAAAGGTTTCTGCTGGAAATGGTGTTTGGTGTAGCTCAGTAATGCAGTCTTTCCTACAATGGCACAGAAAGATATTGGCAGCCTCAGGCTATGTTTCCTATAATGTCACTTTAGTTATTCCAGTTTCTTTGGGCTTCCTTTTTCAGCTTGAAGGAATTAAGTCCCATTGAGACGGAAAAGATCCATATCTGAAATAGCGTAAATTGTTTGTTGATTTTGCGAAATGTGTAAGTCATAATGTGAGCAAAAACAAATCTCTAACGTTGATGGCATGCTGTGAACTTTCTCCCTCCGCTAAAATGTTTGTCCTTGGAGGTGATACATGGTGGAAGCTTTCTAAGGGCAAAGATAACACTATAGTGATGTGTTCCTGGAACTAGAGAACTGGGTTAAGTGTTTTGCTTGTTTGTTATTTTTTCCAATTCAAGTAAATGATGATCATTTACACACACTTGCAGAGTTTGGTGAATAAATGAATCCCAGGAAAATATTCAGCGGTTGCCTGCAGTCTCGTTTAGAAGAGACAGTGTTTTCAGGGAGGCGGGAGGATTCCTGCTGGAGGGTGGCATTTGTGGCAGCTGCCACAGGGCAGGAGCCAGCCATGAGCTCTGCTGTGCTGCTGTTATCCTGCCATTTCCTCTGCAAACGGGTAGTCCTGCTTCACACACAGTAGCTTTTGGAATTTTGGCTCCATCAATGCAATTGCATCGCTTCCAGCTCAGTTACGATGGTGTAGCTAAGACGGGAATCTGGTGTGGGGTCCTGGGGGGGGGGATGCCCCCGTGGCTGCCCATGAGCAGTGGCATCCCTGCTGAGCTGGGCACCGCCAGGCAGGAGAGGAGTGACCTGTGCAAGGCAAGTGCTTGAGCCCTGCAGAGATGCAGAACTGGATCTGGCGTTGTCCTTGATTTGCACTACTCCCAGTCTTTCGGCAAGGTCACCAGTGGGTGTGAGCATGGGGAGGGATTTCTCTGCCAGGCAATGATGAGTCACCAGCAGGACCCAGCGCAGGTGGGAGACTGCCTGTTTCAGGAATTACAAACGATTCACTGGTTAAGGAATGTAGGTGGAATAGGGATGAGCCCAATATGAAGCAAGCCTAGTTTCAAGTTTGTGATTTCTCAGTGAAACTTTTCCCTCAATATTTTTGTTTTGAATGTTCAGAACAACTCTGCATTTCATAACTAAATGTATTGGTGTTTTTTGTGTTATTTCCTGCTTAGACATAACTAGGGCATGTGGAGGATCTTGGAGGAGATCTAAGATAGCTATCATTTGAGATTTCTATCCTCAATTTGCAGACCATGCTGTGTAACAAAATCTGAATATTCATTTTGAACTTTTGGGGTTTGCTTATCCAAACTATTTGAAATTCGCCAATCATTATCAAAGCTAAAATCTTCTTCTCTTTGCTTCAGCTACTGAGAGAGATTGCAAATTCTTACTTGGGAGAGTAGTCAGTATGGGGAGATGGACTACATAGCTCCAACTTTGAAAGTGGGACAGTCCAAGTTTAATGTTCTGTTTTCTGTTTAAAAAGCCCCCTAAAGCAATGGAGAAAGGACATCTAAAAACTCACATTTCCTTTTTGAAATCTATAAATAGAGGCAATTCTCCCTTAGCAAGCTGTAATAGCCAGCTTTGCTACTTGCTTGTTTATTTGAGCAATGATGAAGTTACATAACTTTTCTTTAGGTAATACATTCATCAACATAAGCAGTCAGTTCTTGTCTTTTATATCTGGATATACGGTTTTCCCACTTTGCCTTCTTCCTATATATGAATTACATTGTTTTAGTCCCTGAACAACTGAGCTTCAAGAGCAGAATATGGTGTCAGTGGAGTGTCCAGCTCACCAGTCCCCATGAAAATAGGTTTCTATAATGCAATTTGTGGTTGCATGTGTGACACAGACTGTCAAAGTTTGTCTTGTATTCAAGATTAAAAATGTTATTTCTATTCATTGTTGTCATGTTTTTCTTTACCTTAGCTTTATTTCATCTTACTCTCTTACCTTTCCTTTGCCCTCCCTCAGCTTTCTCAGCTCTTATTTTCTCCATTGTAACAAGCTTTTATTTCCCTTTGCTACCTCACTGTGTCTGGCTTCAGTTTATGCTGTTTCTCCTCTTCTCTATGCATATTTTTCTTTGTATTAATTTTTTAATATAGACCACTGTCTGTGGTTGGATGAAGTGAGAGTGAATGAATGTAGTCCTGAGGATGAAAATTTAAAGCTCCTTTGATGGCCAAGTCCATGGCTGTAGAAATAATGCAATCAAGTGCTGTGAAGGCCAGAAGACCATTCTTTCTTAAAATAGGGAGTGGGAAGGTTTGCCCATTTTTTCTCTGCCATTGCATAATATAAAGTTGGTTGCTCTTTAGAGTGATCCAAGTGGCTGAATGGATTTTGTTCATGCCCCTGGACTGGGCAATCAAGAAGCAGAGGAGTCCACGTGTGACACAGGAGGCTGATGGTAGGGAAGAAACCTTTGACAAATTTAGAGGGGAGGGGATTTATCTGACTCTTCAAGGGGAAAATTACTGATTCTTGCACTCATAGGATGCTTCCGTGAGATAGTGTGAAATAAGCACCTTCAGGACTTGGACCCTCTTTGGAAGGGTTTCCATTGCACTGCACCATGAAATCAAAGGCAGGCAAGGAGAGGTTTTTCATCCTGGTTTGTTTAACTGCATTTGAAGGACAGGCCTTTGCATGTAATTTCAACTACATGCAAAACATGCTTTTAAAAATGACTCAAAATGAGTGGTAGAGACTTCCTTTACTTTCAGATGGCCAGATTGGTATTGTAAAAATGAGAGAATGAAAAAAAACCTCCCCAAGGTATCACAATGCCTGCAGAAGGGTCTTTTTTTTGTTTGTTTTCTTTCTTTCTTTTTTTTTTAAGAGAAATTTCTTTGTTTATTTTGTGATATTTCAGCTGCATCAATATGACAGACCATGTTACTTTGGTGATTAGAATTATTCCTGCACTGGGCTGTGTGCAGTTTTCCTTTTGTACGGAAGAGGAATGCTTCTGCCAGAGCAGGCAGTGCCCCTTCTGTCTGCAGAGTGGAATATGTTGTCTACAGAAGCAAAAACATATTTGTGATGAGAGGGAAAAAAAATATTAATCCTTTCAAGAATTAATTTTCCAGACTATGCTTTTGCAAGGTACTGAGTGTGTAAACTGAAGCTGCTTATCTTAGATAAGGATAGAAGGGAAGGTCAGATGTCTGTGGACAGCAAAGAAGAGAAACAGCTAAGCA
Organism: Aleadryas rufinucha; assembly: GCA_013397815.1. Classification (NCBI taxonomy): domain Eukaryota; kingdom Metazoa; phylum Chordata; class Aves; order Passeriformes; genus Aleadryas; species Aleadryas rufinucha. The sequence goes on from VZTH01011493.1 coordinate 93,324, forward strand.
CAGACTCTAGGTGCACCACAGGTAGCTTTATGCGTTTCTATAAACTGAAGTGTGATTGGAAAAATGAAAAATTTCTGAATGTGATCTGAATGTGAAAAATTAGAAGATAGAAAATGATCCTTTGGCATTGAGGATGAGCACTGCCTGGGACTGGGGATGGCCTGGCAAGGCAGCAAGCACATCCCTCCATTGCTGGGTGTGCATCCCTCCCCTGTGCTCTGGGTGCCTGCAAATGGACACCCTGAGCAAGTCAGTGCCTCCCCCTGGAACTGGTGCTTCAGCAGGGAGCCTGGAGCAGGAAATCCTTTAGCACACACAGCTTCAGAGCTCCTTTCCTTTTCCTTCAGATGTCCTCACACTGCTGTGACATATGTGAGCAAAGTGGCAATTAATGTCACTGGGAGTACAAGGGACCTGTTCAAAGGCTCAGGGTGATTCTGCTGCCTGAAACTTTTATCCATTTGAAAGATATGTCTTTTTAATAAAATGGGTTTTTTTAAGCTAGAATGGGGTATGATGAGAAATGTAGAAGAATGAAAAAGTTCAAAAGATTTCACTAATCCCCTAAGGAAAAAAACCTCAAAAAATAACTCTCAAGTGCTTTGTATTTGTTTAATAACTGGAAAATCTGGATTATTTTAACAAGAAAATTATAAGTAAGTACTTTTTCTTTGGACTTCTGATACTGTAAATAAAATGTGAAATACTTTCCCTGTACAGGAAAGGATTATTTTACTGATTTATAGTTTACTTGTGTTTTTATATTGAAACTCATTTTCACCTTTCTCATAATGAAAATAGATAAATTACTTCAATCTGTCTATATACATGTATTTTGGGGGTTTTTAAGTAACTTTTATGGTAGGGGCTGTAAGCAGGTATCTGAACCAAAATATTTTATCCTGAAGTTCTGTTCCACTCATTCATGAGTAATTTATTTCCACAATTTGTTTAAGTAGGTGATTAGAATAATAGGCACATACTGGTAGTTTTTCAATTATTTTCACTTACACTAAAATAAAATTCCTTTAAAAAAGAGAATATGTTTAATGTGTCATTGAACGAGAGTATAACTCTCTTGAGATAATGGTCTTTTACTTGCAGCTGTATCCGTCAAATACAAAGCCAACATGAAAAATTAGAGTAATAAAAGAGTAGATGCCTTGCTTTAGTGAAAGACTATGAGCTGCCCTAGTGAACATTAAGAAAAAATTACCTTCCTAAAACTATTTAATTTTAGTATGGTGTGTTAGTAGGCATCAAACTGATCTAAAATAAGAGATGATTGGGGAAGGATTTTTTAAAAATTATTTTCTTTTTAATTTATTTAGTATGACTGTGAACTGTTAAATATATAGTTTGAAGTAAGCAGCCTTTGACATTGATATTAAAAAGTCTCATGTCTTTTTCCAGCTTTAGATTTTCTTGGTGTTCCAGCTCCTGGAATCCTAAGTGTAAATTTAAACCTCTGATTCCAGGAAAAGAAAAAAGAATCTCAGCATTAGAGTTACAAAATTAAAATGGTGGAAATAATACCTGTCTGTAACTTAAACGCTCAAAATCCAAAAAGCAAATGAAGAGTCCAAAGTTTATTTTGGATTTTAGTGGGGAGGTGGATGCAGAGCTGTGCTAAACCCAAGGATATCTTAGCTCTTTAGGTTCAAAATACCATGGAGTTTCTACTCTGTCTCCTTCTCACATCTTCCAAGCAGGATATAGGTTTTTAGTAAAAGCTCTCTGAAAACTGAAAGAAAAAATAGGTGTTCTGAGCAGCTTTAATCCTGTTCTTTGAATTCATACAAAGAAGCTGGCTATTTGTCATTTCATTTCTCATGTTGTATTTCTACCTTCACTAAATACACCATTGAGCAGTTTCACACCAGATCTAAATGAGAGGAAAACCACAGATTTTCTAAGAGAAAGTCTCAGTTGTGGCTGGGAGGGTCTGGGGGAGGAGAAGGACCCCTTCTGTTAATTCAGTTTGCCTTCATAGCTTCTCTTTGAGTCGTCATCGGCTTTGCACCCACCTTTCCTCTGACACCTGGGGAGGAAGGAGATGCCATCCCCTTCTCAAGTCATCATGAGATTCTCCTGAGTCCCTGTCAGGTGTAGCACAGTAAAGGTGGGAGGGCCTGCAGTGCTGTGGAGCCGTGCTCTGCAGCGATGGATGCAGTTTCAGCCCGAACCCAAGGAGCCTCCCAAGCCCAGCTGATCCCGTTCCTTCAGCGAGGCAGCACAGTGCCACCTCTTCTGACAGCAGGGATTTGTAAACTGTGTGAGGATTTTTGCTCAAGTGGGCATTTTCTTCATACAATATGAACAATTATTTAGTTTAAGTGCTCCCAAATTTAGACACAATTTCTTGTAGGTAGAAAGAAAGGACGCTGAGTTATGATTTCTGTAAGAAGGAGCTTTTAAGAGTGAAGTTTGGCTTCTTGCTATGCTTGGTGGGGCCAATGACCATAGCCAACAAGTTTTGGTGATGCTTAGGTGAGAAAGAACAAGATCATTTCTCACCTCTTTCCCCCTAGCCACCTCCTGGCACTGTGCTGGATGGGGCAAGAGCTGTCCCTGTCCCTTGCCAGGACCCAGGCTCCCAGGGCAGAATGAGAGCTGCAGAGGTTCTGGGAATGTGGTCACTACCTTGGCTTTTGGCTCCATCTGGTGAGTTGCCACCACCAAGGATAAAGGATATAAGGATGTGCTTATAAGAAAAAGGGCAGGAAAAAAGTGCTTCCCAGTGTGCTGGAGGAGGAATAAACTCTAATGTGATCATCCCTGTCACAGATGGAATATTTTACGGAGTATTCTGTCTATAATATAAGAAATATGCTAAGCATCACTATTATGCTGCATTTGAAATGTAGAAATAAAAATAGAAGTTGAAAGGTAGAGCTATTGCCTCTGCTGGGTTTATAGCATGCTGTCAGTGGAAGATGTTAACCCTAAAACCTCCTGGGAACAGCTCGTTCACTGTGGGGAAAATGCTGGAACAGCCTTAAGGGTTAATAAAACGTAGCAAAATGAATTTTTTACCACTATAGCTGACCATTATTTTTTAAGTTCTGTAATAAATGACTCAGCATAGAATGGCAACACAAACTGTTGCAAAAATCAATCTGCATGTTAAATCCCACTTTTGTTTTGATTGAGGCAGAGTCAGTTATTAACTGCATGATCAGAGCACAGACGCTGAGTCCTATTCTTTCCTTAATTGAGAATTGCTGTTACAGATACTTGATGGTGGTTCATAGTGGCAATAATCCCTTTTGAAAATGGTTGTTATTCTAGTCATAAGTAGCTTGCCAGGGCACTAACCCCAGTTTCACCTCTGATGGCTAGGAAAAGAATCTGGTTGGTAACTGATGATGTTTAGTGATTTCCTGCTAGATAATTGCCAAACTAGCAAAGTAAGAAAACATAACTTTTAAAATATTTTACCTTTGGCTAGAAGGAAGGTGTGGGCTGTGAAAAATACTGTAACTCACATTGTTCAAAATGAAAATCCGCTGCTTACTGAGAGTGCTGACTTAAAAATTCTTGCACGTCTTTTGTTGATCTTGCAGGCTGATGCACACGACCTGCTAATGCGATGCTTGGCTTTCCATACAGAGCCATTCATCCATGTTATATGTGAATGAAGCTTCCTGGTTTGTACATGTGCTGTGTCACATTCCTCTGGTTTTCTAACAAAGCTTTTAATTGGTATGCTGTGACTAATGAGCATGAAGTCCCAGAGGAAATGGAGCAGAATTTTCCATTATCCACCAAGAAGCTTCAAGCACATAGATTATCAGGGCTTGAACTCCAGGATAAACCAGGGTCAAAGGCTCCAAGTATAATGGAACCTCATTGCTTAATATTTTGCTTCCATAACATTAAATTAATAGTTTCTCAGCAAAACTGTATTGTCTGTCTGATGGCACTGTGCAAACTATAACTGGCATTTCACTTAGACATCAGATCAAATCCCTGAGCCTTCACTGTTAAAGTTCCCATAACACTCAAGTACTGATGTCCTGCCTTTGTTCTGGTTTGGGTAATGATGTGCAGCATACTTTTGTGGGATAAATCTCTCTTCAGTTTCAAGCAGAGAACTTGCCCTTCATTCTTCTTCTGAAAAACTATTGTACAGTGTTGCTGACACAGGATTGCTGCCATATGGTGCACCAGAAGTGGTTGAATTTTGGCGGGGGGGAGGTTAAGAGCTCTGACTCAGACTTGAACATGTTCAGGACCACTTTGCTTTCAAGATTAGATGAGATTGGATGTAGTGAGACCAGCATACCTGTAGGCTACCTCTGCCAAGTAGAGCAAAGTAATTATCTTCTGTGCCTTATGTTCAGCACACCTACTAAGTGTCCCCAACAGGTGCAGTATCAAAGAAAATTTAAATTAACTTAAAAGCATAGAAAGGTATTCAGAATGTTACTGGAATTGGTGGGGGAAATTGTAGTTAGCTTTCCAATAAAGTTTATGGAATAATATTTTTACTAATTCATTCTTTTACTATTTAACCCAGTATACAATTAATCATTTCCTCCTTTCTAACAGGGTCTCAGTGTGAGTTATGCCTTGCAGTGAAACCACCAACCCAGAGAAAGAAAAAAGATTTTTTTTTTTGAGATTAGTTTCAGCAGGGTCAGTTCCCTGAGCTGTCATGGTTCAGTGTGTGGCTGTGCAGAGGTCTGTGGGGACAGGGACTGGAAGTGAGCAGCTGAGGGAAGAAGGGATGTCTTCTTGCAGCAACATTATCACCTCATAACAGGTTAAAGCTCATGAAGCTGTGGCTTATGTCTTGGGAGCCCAGAATTAAAATCAAATAAATCTGATTTCTTTTACATGTTGAAAGTCCTCCATTGCAAAAAAACATCATGGTACTGGTGGGAGCTTTGTGGGGTAGGCTGGTCCTTCTGGTGCAGATGGCTCCTTGCCTTCCCAGCAGCTGTGGCTGTAAGAAAGCCACCTTTCATCTGCTCCTCTCTTACACATTTGGTTTGCTTCATTTCCTAGCTGGTGGGCTCTTGTAGACCCTCTCTGTTCTCATTCTGTGAGGGAGTTGCCAGAGATGCTTTCACCTCTCATGCTTGGTGCATGAGTGCCCAGTGTCTCTGGGTGGTGTGTGTGTGTGTTTGCAGTGAGGAGAACACAAGGAGTTCTATGGTTCTGTACATCTTTTTGAGAAACAATAAGGCAATTGATGCTCCAGAAGTATCTTGGACAGTTGTCTCACAATACAGAATTGGTCTCTTTTGTTTGCATATTGAAGAAATTCTATATTAGCACTGTATTATAGAATATTAAAGTTGTATTATTAGATTCAAAGGTTACCAGGTTCAAATACTAAGAGCAATAAGTACACTGTGTATTCAGATTGTGATATATTGTCTTTTTATCCTGTGAGGAAGGGGTTTATGCTTCCTCTGCCAGCAGGAGTTCTGTGTGCACTATTAACTGTGGATAGCTGTAAATAATTCCCTGTCCTTTTCTTACTGTCACAGATACCAAGGGGACAAACTAACGGTGGTACCAAAACATGGTACCTATTACAGCTTTAAAGCCCACAGGGAAGGGAAAGGGGAGTGGAGTTTAAAGGTTTTGGTTACATTCTAGATGCAGGTAAGAGAGCACAGCTGATGTACTCCAGGGTGGCATGGAGCATATCCATTTACTCATCCAGGTTGCTGTACTTAAAGTACAAAAAACCAAGGGAGTTGAGGTGAAGGTCAGTATTGCCTTTCAATTTCATTTGACAGATCCTGTAAAACGCAGAGGGTGGATGTCTGCTAACCACTATTACACTGCAGGTTGTATTTGGTGACCCAGCAGCATTGCAAAACATGCCAGAGCTTCATCTGTGGAACACCTCCCGGCTTTCCGGAGAGCAGAATGCCTCACAGCCCCTGAGCTGGGGCACAAGTGCAGCCCTTCTGGGCTAACAGGGAGAGAGGGTGCCCACAGGCCTGGACTTAGTGCTGCTCTGACCTTCTGGCATCTTGCTTTTGTTTGGGAGCCCACAAATGGAAGCAGAATTCCTCCGTCCACTCCAACTCCCAAAGGCAGTGGTGTGGAATCACACTCGCAGATTTGCTGATTTTCAACTCAAAAACCACCTTGGTTTTCATACTAACTGTGCATATTGGAAAGCTGTTTGGTCCATCATTCATTTCCCTTGCCAGAGTTCTGCACATTTCTGCTGTGCAAAGAAAAAAGACCTTTAGCACTCAAAACACCTCCTGTACTGAAAGGGTGGAACTGTAACAGCCAGCCTGTTTCTCTGTGTAGGAAAATGTTTGGGAAGGTCCTCCCCCAATCCCCCTCTGGTTTTTTGACCCCTTGTGCTGCCATGGCAGTCAGTCACTTACATGTTTTTATTTTCATGAGAGAAGGTGAGAAGGACCTGATTAAAAGCATGCTTTGGTGTCCCACATGAAAAGTATTATCCAGCAGAACCTCCAACCTTGTGCCTTTAAAAAACAAACATGTTTTCCTACCAACTTCAACAGGTACCCAAAGGCACAAAAACCTTAAAGAACTTTCAGGCAACAGCAAGAACTTCAAAAATTGCTCTTCCCAGATCCTACCACTGTATTCCCCAGAATAATTAAACTTTTTGACAAACGGGATTTTGGCAGCTGTACAGAAATTACCTCTTTTTAGTCAGTAGTTCAACTGTTCAGAGAAGTGTGTATAGAGTGATACTGCTTCTTAAATAAAATAAATGCTAATATATGCTAATGTCTAATAATTTCACATTTGTATTTCTGGTTTTATTCTTTTCATTTAAAGCCTTAAAACTTCCTTCTGAATTTTATACTTACATTTTAGGGAACGATAAAGCTATAACCTTTAAGATCATTACTGCTTTATAAAATGAGGGTAAAGGTGTTTGCTTTTTTAGTGCTTTGGGAGATATTCATATTCTAGTAAAATACACCACACTAGTTAATCTGGATCTTCACTAAGCAAACGTAAAAGTCAAACTTTTTAAAACAGTGAGAAATACTTGAATTTTTAACATCTCTCTGAAATAAGATGCCATGTCCAACTTTTTAGTGCTTGGTTTGTTGAAAAGATCAGAAGTACAGCCCTTATTGACTTAGTCCTGTGCTGAGTGTGAACTCACACAAAGAAGAGCAATTTAACATGTGACTGACCTTTTTCAGTGCAAGATGAAGAAATGTGCTGTTAAGGTTACCGGAGTGTGGCAGGATGTTTAATCAGCTTCTTTGCTTTAAAGAACAGTAGGAAGGAGATGATGTATTAAAGATGATAGCTTCTTGTAGATTTTAACTCGTAATGCCAGGATCTGAGTACAATAGCAGATTAAATCTTTGTAGGGGAACTTCCTACTGGACTTTCTATTTTTAGATGTTTGTGGCTGCTTCTTCCTTTACTTCTCACTGGTTGGCTTTTGCTCCCTTGAAGAGGTGAGTTGCTTTCTCTGAGATCTACTTCCAAACTCTGACAACGTATTTCTGTTAAGAGCAATTTTTTTTTCCTCAGTTTTGTAGGAAAGGCAAAAGAAGACAGCATAAATGGAGCCATGCACTTTCCTGTTTATTTCAGAGCACGCATGAGGTAAATTCATGCCTTCAAGCACTAAATGTTTGCAACACTCTTAGCATGTGTGTAACAGCACAGCAAACTTCCATGTAATAATAACAAATCAACACAGATTTGCTTCTGCAGCTGGGTAAGTAGGGCAGTCTGGTGTTCTGTGCATTCAATTTGTCCCTCATGTTTGAAACCCCCCCAGAGCTGTGTGTGTCTCCTCTGAGTCATGCACATGTCCATAAGTCAGATGGCTTCACCTGGCTGTCTTTTCTCTCTAACCAACATGGACTGGTTCCAGAATAGCTCTTTATTTTAGGAACAGCACCTTTTTCCTCTACTGCCCTCCATGCCCTCTCTTGAGAGATTAATTTACAATAGGAATCCTGATTCTAATCTATCTCAGCTGAGGTTATGATATTAATTTTAATTACAATGAGACCTTCTTCCTCTTCTCCACTGTTCATCCTCAGGATGCTGCAGTTCTGTGCATCAAAATCCACCACTCTCTGCCCCTACTATGATCTTTTCAGAGATTCACATATCTTGCATTTCACTGTCTTTCAGAGGTCCATTTTTGTGTCCATTCTGCTTTTGGGGCTGGACTAGATGATCTTTAAAGGTCCCTTCAAACCCAAACCATTCTATGTTTCTATAATTTCGATTCTAATTCAGGCAACCCATATTTATTTTTTGAAAGTTTCAGTAACCACTTCTTTATTTGTAATTTGCATTTTTGGGTCATATGTTTACTACTAATTTTCACCTTTTGCCAGTCAATGATCCTTATTTATAATAAGGTATTTTAACATAGTGAAACTATTATAATATTACAGAAATATTCTCCTATTAGTCTTGTGTGCTTAGATCAATGCTCTTCTTTTTCACTGTAATGAATTTTCATTTTATTGTTTTTTAATGCAGCAGTATGGTGGGTTGACCCTGGCTAAATGCCAGGAGCCCACCAAAGCTGTTCTATCACTTCCCTCCTCAGGTGGGCAGGGGAGAGAAAATGCAATTAAATGCTTGTGGGTTGAGACAAGGACCAAGAGAGATCACTCACCAGGTACCATCCCAGAGAAAACAGACTCTGTGTGGGGAAATTAGTCTAATTTATTACCAATCAAATCAGAGTAGGATAACGAGAAGTTAAATCTTAAAACACAACCCTCCCTTCTTCCCAGGCTTTATTCCTGATTCTCTGCCCACCACCTCCAGCAGAGCAGGGAGACTGGGAATGGGGGTTACAGTCAGTTCATCACACGTTGTTTCTGCTGCTGCTTCCTCCTCAGGGGGAGGACTCCTCACGCTCTTCCTCTGCTCCAGCGTGGGCTCCCTCTGAGGGGAGACAGTCCTCCACCAAGCTGACATCAATCCTTCCCATAGGCTGCAGTTCTTTACCAGCTGCTCCAGAGTGGGTCCCCCACAGGGTCACAAGTCCTGCCAGCAAACCTGGGCCAGCATGAGCTCCTCCCTCCGTGGGTCCACAGGTCCTGCCAGGAGCCTGCTCCTGCATAGCCTTCTCAGGGGGTCACAGCTGCCTTCTGTCACCACAGAACTAGCACAAGTTCACATGTATTTGTCACCAGTCTCTCCTTGGACTGGGCTGTTCTGTCCATGCCTTCCTTGTGCCAGGGTGGTGCCCTGGATGCTGGATTTCAGGCTGATAGAGATGGGAAAACCTCAGCTGTGAGGGCAGAGGATGGGGCTCCAAGAAGCAAGGAGGTGTGAGGAGAAGTAGTAGGATTGCTGCATGTTGGATATGGGAAAGTCTCTTCCCTGCCCTAACTTCTAGGTATCTCTTGACTCCCCTTTGGATGTGGCTGAGCTTGTCTGGAGGGTGGAATTAAATCTGTATACAATTTTTGCTCTCTGTGTCATAAGGACTGTCAAAATCAGATACTTCTGTAGCAGCAAAACGCGCATGCACAGCAATAGCAAGTTGTCAGAGGTTACACCTGTACTTCCTGGAAAGGAATTAAGGCAAAACAGGGACACACCAAGTTTTTGGAAGAACTGAAATGAAAGTCCTTAGTCTCTGTTTGAGCTGTGGTGAATGAGCCTGGCAGCAGCTGCTTCTCCCCACCTACGCCTTGGCTGTGTCCAGGGTGACTGTGACAGAGGAGGCTACAGTTAGTAATGGTTTTCATTTAAAAAAAAAAGTATTAACAGCAGCAAAAACCTTCTGTGGGTTCTTCATAATCAGAGATAATATGATGAGTAAAATGAGGATATGGTAAAGACCATTACAAAAACTTCATTCACTGCTAAATAGCAATTTTATGCAAAATAGCTGCAGCCTCTTCTTGGGTCCTGCTACTACCCTCCTTCCTTTTCTCTTCCAAAAAGAGGCAAAGTTCATGGGTGTACGAAGGGTAGCTGCAACTTATTTCCTTTATTCCCCAAAGATGCTTTTTGGGCACTGTAAAATGAGATTTCAGTTTTGCAGAGCCCTCCAACAGGTCCCTACTTGGGACCCTGCTTTGGGAACCATTGTCTTGGACTTTAAATGTGAAATCAAGACAGCATCTGTTTGCATTTAGTCTGCTATTTAAATGAACATGGATTTTGGTATGGCAACCTAATTAGTTTGAGACAGCACTCCTTTTTCTCATATGAAACAAAAATCATCAACTGAATAAATCTGTAACAAATTTTATTGACATTTTGGGAGGTGCAAGCATTGCTAGTGTCAATTAAAAGTATTGTCATATGCTTTCCCAGTACAGAATTTCAGTATATCAGTGCATTTTCATACCTGCTGCCTCTATGGTAGCACTGCTAATCAGATGGCGGGTAGCCATGAGCCATCAAACACCTCTTTCTGAGTTTCTCCCAGGAGCATTTTTATTTCCCTGCTTCCTAATGAAGGATTTCTTTGCCAGAAAACTTGTGGAAATATTTTTCCTGTATTTCTTCAGACTTTTCCCAGTAGAGAATATATTTCAGTTTCAGCTCTTTTCCTCTGTCACATTGACCCCACCACTGTTCTTTCTGGATTTCCTGCACACTTTGTTTTTCCAAGTTTCTGTTTGCAGATTGTGATGATTCTTTTGCACTGATGGAGCATCTACCCATAATTTGCAATTTTCTATTGTGAAAAGCCATTTTGTTACAGTGAGGCTTTGATTTAGTGATGAATTCTAGTTCAGTCTGTTATTCTCAAAGATGACTGACTTCTAGTCATTTAATTTCAACCCCTAAAAGAGCAGCCTGGGCTCCTGACACAGCAAATAAAACCTCCACAGAGGAGTCTAGAGCACTCTCATCTTCCTGATCATTGATCAGATTGTCTTAAATTGATCAGGGATGGGGGAAGATATGTCCTTAGGAAAGATTTTCTTTGTGTCTTGCTTTTTATGGAAGGTGATGATCCTGTTGAGCTTTTACAGTTCTTCCACCTCACATATTAGTATTAAAAGGCTAGATCTTGGCTTCTCTGTTTTCCAAGTCTGCAGCAAGGTCAGAAAAAGATACGAGTAAGGGATTGATAAATCTAGGAGTGGCATGCTGTATTGAAGAAGCCTGTAATTACCAATCCAATGCTACATAAAAATCTCATGGAGAATGTTTTTTGTCAACACAGTTTCCACAGAAGAGTCCTGGGAAGGTTGTGAAGGCTGAAGTGCTCACAGCACAGCTGAGTTTTCAAGATTTTTTATCAGATCTCAGGGTGAAGGCATGGACTAAACAGAGACAACTCTGGCCTTCCACCTTTCCTAAGATGCTGGGACTGCAGCATCAGACTCTCTGCCAAAATCCCTTAGTGATACAGAGGGATCTCTGAGAGGGATTTTCATGAGCTATTTTGTAAAGCCCCTTTCTTTGGCCTATAAGAGAGGAGGGAAGGTGTTCCAGGCTGAAGAAATGAAGAAGAGACAGAGAACACTATCTTTAAAAAACCCAGCTAACCCAAACAAATCCAGAAACCAAAGGACCCTCTATTTTCTCAGTTCCTGAATTCAGCTAACACCCACCTTTCATCATTGCTGTACCAAGGCTGATCTCAGGGTCTAGCATATGGTTTAGCTATTGACTTGTCTTCCACTGAATTGAGATCTTTGAAATGAGATTGTTCCATGCTGTGCAGTGCAGATTTATACAGCCACTCACTAAATATTTTGCCTTTTCCTTGCCTATTAATGACAGAAAAGTTGTCAGGAGGCTGTTGCCACCTGAACCTTTTTGTCGTTGTTTGTCTTCTGACTGTTGACCCTGCCATATGGGGTGAGTTCCCAGATCTTGCAAGACTCTGTGGGGCTGATGTAGAAATTTTCATTTAACATTCACGGCAAAGGCAATCTGTCCTCTATTGGCATCCATAAACTATCACTGGTTTGTTTACAAGACTGGCTTATAAAAATACACACAGAGAGTGAGTGAAAACTTTTTTCCTTACTACAAGTGATCTTAACAAAGAGCTTTCCGGACTTGAAAGGCAAGACAAGCAAGCATTATGCTATGATTTAGGTTTCTGTTGAAGGAAGTCTTTTAACACAGCTCATGGAGATCCCCTTTCAGAAATGTCTGTGTTGACATTTAATAAAGTGATTGTCAAAATTTTGGGATGAGGGTTGTTTGGTTGGGGTTTTTTTAGTTCGTGAGGTTGTTCCTGCCTGTAGATTGAGAGTTGCTTCCTTTTGCTGTTGAAGGCTGGGGTTGGAAAGGAAGACTTACTGCAATCTATTTCAAGAATAGTCTGAGGAGGAGGAAATTCCCTTCTTGCTCCTAATAACTCTCTGCTGGAGGAGGAGAATAGTTCAGTAAGTTAAAACATTTAAATGAAGTTTTGATTTCATACATTTTGTCATTATCTAGTAATTTAATTGTATTTTAAACATAGTATGTTTTATCTTCTTTGTTAAGGGGGAGGGACTGTGGGTATTGTGTAATATCTTTGAACTCAGTAGATACTAATTTGGTGAATTAGCAAGGGTGAAATGTTCAGTAAGAAAGGAAAACAATAGCAGATCCGCTACTGCTTGTTATTACAAAGCACCAGTCTAAGCTGCTGGGATACCTCTGAGAGACATTAGCAGTGCATTTCATTATCCAGGATATTGGATTAAGAGACAGAAGTAATTTTGCCCATCCACGCATCTGTAATGTTCTTATCTTTTCAGAGGTTTCAGATAGCTTTAGGGTACTTCCACCAACAGTTTAGAATCAAGGGTTCTGTTTAAATATCAATAGTAGAGCAATCCAAACCTCCTTCAAGGCAGAGTCAGATACCCTAGGTGAGCAGAGTAGAATGAGAGTGTTTGTCTAGATGCATTTCTCTTTTGCTTTAATCAAAAATAGAGAGGTGTTCAAGGCATACCTAATTCTGTACTTCATCCAGAAGCGTGTACTGTCATGCTGGGAGCAGTGGCCATGGACCTAGGCATGGAGGCACTATGGAAGCGTTTGTGCTCCTCCATTACACGAGGAAGGTGCTCCTGGTGCAGTGGGGTGTGTGCTGAGGCACAGTGAGACCCCTCCGAGTCCCCTTGCCCCTGCTCTTTCCTCACAGGGCTGACTCAGGGAGGCAGCTTGGGTGCAGTAAGACAAAGCCCAGCATCTCTCTGTGCCTCCCTGCCTCCTCCTCGGCTCTCAGTAGGAAAATTGTCTTCAAACCAGTGGCTGCGATTCCACTGCTGTTTCTGGGCTCCTTGTAGGAGCTGTTATACAAATGCCAAAGAGGCTCTGCACCCCAAAAGTCTTAAACTGTGGAAAATTCACATTTGTTCTCCTTTTGCCGCCCCTAGGAACGGAGGTTTGGTAGGCAAATTCTTGAATTTTTATGCAGCAAAACCCAAAGAAAATAATTAATTTTAAAAAATGAGAATAGGCTGGAGATGGAAGAAATATCTTCTGCTAGATAATTTATCAAGTGTTCTCTGCAACCCTTTTCAAGCCAAGAATGTTGCTGCAGGTGTGAGTTTGCTCATGAAGCTGCTTGTATAGCCAGGTGAGCCACGCTCACACACTGTCCCCACCATGTACGTGCTAGCCTTTCAGAACAGACACATTCCAACACTGAGTGTCTCATCCTATCCCATGATCTGTTTTGGGACTTGGCCAGGTGGGACTTTTATCTTCTGCAGACAGTATAGCCTGCTTTCAGTTTCTTAAAGATCTCTGTCAGATATGTGTGCCAGTATGTGAAACTATTAATGTTCATTTCAGTCGTGCATCTGTTTCAGAAGATTGTTGCTACATTTAAGTGAAAATCAAGTATTTAACTAAGAGAGAATTTCAGCAACGCATTTTAAAGTATCATTTATTATATTACGAGTAATAGCCTGAAACTCATAGCAGAATTCATTGGACCATTATATCACACGCTGTGCAGGACATTCTTGTGCGCCTTGATAGAGTTTATAATTTAATTGATGATGAGCAATTTAGAGAGGGAGGGATATGCTGTGAAACAGAGGTGTAGCATTAGGTGTCTGTGAATACAGATGTGTATATATGGGATAGTTCAAAGTTTAATAATTAATAACTTAAGAATGTCTGTCTTCCAGTCTATACAAATTTATAAAATTTTGAGGAGTATCAAATAACTAAAGATTGTGGCATTCTCTTATTTCATTTTTCTTAAATCACTTTATTTTCCTGTAACTTTGTGCCCTGGTATTTCTTGCAAGTGAAAGCCCAGACTTCCGCTTTTAAACTATATGTTAGACAAATTTCGGGAATTCACGTGCTCTACTTTAATTTTTATTCTACCATTGAAAATACAGGAAAAAATGATAATTTGCCTGAAAAACATGTTGGGTGTTTTTAGTATGTTTCAGGTATTCAAAAATTTTAGAACTATCTCTTCTTTTAAATAGAACTAAATGCATTGTCACGTCCAGTGCTGAGAAGTGGCATTGTAAGGCAATTGTTTTTGTACTTGTAAACAAGCTTCCATATGCAAGTACTTTGACAGCATTTTTTAAATCATGCTGCATCTGTCTGATGCTAAAAGCATGAAAAAACAGCCCAAAACCAAGCCCTCCTAATGGCCTGAAACTTCAGAATATATATATGTATTCAAAACTGCCTATCTTTAATTTAAAATAGCAAACATAAAACATAAATGCCTTCCTAAGCTTTCTCCATGAGCTTTACTGTTTTATAGACCTTCTCTGCCAAACTTCCTCGTTCTTGCTCGCCGTTTTCTTGTCTGGGCAAAGACAGTCGTTCCCTTCCATGCTCTGACCAGAGCTGTTTTGGTGTCACCTCACCTGCAGGGTGACACAGCAAAATACTCGAGCCTCTTGCTGCAAAACCTGGAGCACCCAGTGCCCCCTGCCTTGGCACCCTGGTCAGTGGCCCCGGGCAGGCGTGGCACAGGCGGGGCTGCAGAGGAGCTGTGGCACTGCGGAAAGAACCAGGGCAGCCAAAGCCTCCTGACTGTGGGGCAAAAACCACGGGGTTGAATTTAGAGTCGTAGGAGCAGCTCAGATGGGGAGAGCTGCTGCTGTGGTCTGTGAGCAGGGTCTGCCAAACGCCTTTGGAGGGCGGGCTGATCCCACTTCTGCCAGGAGGCTTAGCAGCAGAAACCACAGCCTGGCAGCCAGACTGAGTGGTGGTAGGTTTGTGGTAGGTTTATGACACTGTGAATGGACTGGCACTGAATTTGTGTCAGGGTGGCAGAAGCTGTTATGGTCCATCAGCTGAGTATTGGCAAATTAAGTCAGTGACAGGCAGAGACTAGGTCAGCAGAGCCATACTGGTTTAAAACTTAAGTAAGTGAATAAGGTTCGTTAAAAAATAAACCTAATAAACATTTTAATTTTTTACCTAGTGGTGTTTAGAAGTATTATATCCTGTGTAAGGAAATGGTGGTATCTTTTTAGGAGACAGTAAGGCTTCTTATGTGTTTAAAATAGAAGTTAAAACACATTAATGACGTTACGTATATGTGAGATCCACTCTATACAGGTATTACAAAGCTACATTAAATTTTGCCTTGGCAGTTTAGCTTTGCCCTAGAAAACTTAAAGTAGTGGATTTTAAGGGGATTTAAGTCAAAGTCAACAGAATTTTTATGTCATAATTTTGCAGCAAGTTGTGATTTTTATAGATTGGTGAGGTTCAGCATAGTAAGTGGAAATTTATCCACCACTGGAAACTATGTGAAAATGAGTTTTACTTATTGTTTGGATTAAAATTGATTATCTTCTTATTTCTGTACTTATTGATTAATTTAAAGTACAGGAAAAAAAAATACTAGGTTATATAACAATGGCTAAATCTTGACAATAGTTTTGTAGGAAACAGACCGTGTAAATGCAAAATCAGAATGGTGTGTTTTCCTAAAGCAGTACCATATGTTAGTTGATTAACAAGTTGTAGGGTTATTAGAAGATCTTGGCTGCTGGTAAGAAGGAGCATCTGTTTTCTAAGTCTTTTATCTAATATGTGTAAAGACTTTGCCAAGTCAAGTTTAAGTGTTGGGCTTTTTTAGGGGGGGTATATCAGCTATATATTCCTTGGGTATTTTTCTTTCCATAGGTAACACTAATGCATTGTTGGGATTTAAATCTAACCCCATTCCTGTGAAGAACATGCAGTAACATTAAGAAGTAATGCTCAATATCCCATGTGCAGGTATTTTATAAGATCAGTTCAAAATTCTGCCAGCATCACAGCTTGTATTTAGTCTAAAACTTTATGTTTTGTTTTGTTTTTATCTTCAACCAGATATCAACTCCAGCGACTAAATAGCAATTATAAAAGTCTCATTTTCCTTTGGAACTTAGCAGCTTACGCTGATGGCGTTGGAGTGTGTGCAAAGTGCCACCTGTGCGTGCCTGCATCACCATGTAACTCCAAAAACAAGTGTCATGAGTTTTGCAGAGTAAAATGTACCTCCACTTACAACCTATTCTGAGATGTTACATGGAGTTTTAAGTGGTTAATCAATCTTATGACACTGGCTTGGAGCAGAATCTCTTGTGGTCTAGCCAGTTTTGAGGCTGTAGGGAGAGCCAACAGCCTGAGGTTTCACCCTGAAAACAAATGAGGTTTTAGAGAAAGACTGAAGATTTTAAGTTCTTTCAGGACTCTCAAAGAGAACTTTCACTCTTCTGTGTTCAAAATCAGTTTGTGGTTTCCAAAGCAGTATCTAAGAATAGCTTTAACATTTCTTATCCAGGCCTGATGAAGTTTCTGGATTTTCATATGGGGATCTTGCCAGCCACCGGGAGCCTTTAGGACATGCTTCTGCATGTTCTTCTTTTGGGACTCATCGTGTTTCATTGAGGATGAGAGACAAATGAAAGTTTTAAAAGGAACTTTTTTTTTTAAAAAAAAAGTGGTTTACATGTCATTAGTGTCTCTATTGTCAAAGTCTGATTTCTCTGTTCATCTGATTTCCCCATGCTTTCATTAGAAGGCTGTAATTTGAGGCTGTGAAGGAAGTTTTGACACAGACAGTGGGTGGAGATGAACCTATTTTCTCTAAGCTCTGGGACTTTCCATGGTAGGAAACTGTTTCGTTTTGCAAAAGTTGCCTGTATTTCATTGGCAGGACATTGAGCACAGCTGGGTCATGACCACGAAGTGAAAAGCTAGGACAAGTCTTGAGATGAAGCAGCAAGACGGGAAGTGAATTCCCTCTCCTGCTGCTGGGCTGTGTGTTTTAGGGGACAGCAGCTTCAACACCTGCAGGAGGTGGGTGCTCGCTTTCCCTCTCGGTGGTCGTGCTGGTGCTGAACAGCCTTCAGCAGCTGTAACCCCCCGGGCCAGCTCTCGGCCTCTCACCAGCCCAACTATCTACTCTATCCAGCTACCAACAGCTTTAAAAACACAGCCTTTTAACTATGCCTTTGTCTCTAAATAGCTTTCCTTCCTGTGTTTCTTGGGGGGTGCTACGTGAGGCAAAGTAAGACACGTTGTCAGCAAAACATGCTGAAGACGATGAGCCAAGAGGTGAGAGAAGCAGCAGCTGAGCAGGCAGCGGCAGGATGCACACGTGTTTGCGTGAGAGAAGCGTTACCTCTCTGCGTGGTGCCATGTGCTGCACAGCCCTGAGATCCCCACACGGGCAGCAGAGCCCAGTGTGCATGCTGCAGTGTGTCTACATGGATTGGGGTCAAAGTGGAGAAGGAAGCGCTGTTTGCAACCCTTCTGGCACAGCCACAGCAACCGCTCATGAAGTGTTACTGACAGAAGTTTTAAGAGCAGGCCTCATGCTTCGGTTTTCGAAGTCTGGACAAGAATCGTGCAACAGCTCCATCTGGTATGAGACTGCAAACAGAAATGTAGTGCAAGGGAAAGACAGACCATCCTCAGCCTTGTAAAACAGCATTTTATGGTAGTGAGAGTCTCCTCAGAATATGGTCTGGGTTAGATTGTTTTGTTTCAAGAGAAAAGTCTTTTAGAAACTGATCGTCTAGTCTGCTGGCAGCAAAACAGTATGACAAAAAGTGTTAGGCAAAAATAGAAATAGGAAAGTCTTCACACAGAGAATCTGGAACATGAGTCTAAAATTTAGAATTAAATATATGCTTGGCTCTTGAGGAAAACAGTCTACATGGGAATCTCTCACTGTCTAAAACATTGTGGAAATGTTAGAAAGAGTATTAGGAGATATTTCCATGTATAGAGAGTACATATTTTTCCAAATAAAAAATTAATTTTATTTTATTCTCAGAACTATTTAAGGAAGTGTCATGCCATTCAAAAAACCATATGTGCAGATGTTTTCAAGTGATCACCACTACCTCCACTGGAGAGCTGCCCACTGAACAATAAGTGCTCTGCTCTGCTGCGTGCAAGAGTCAGCTCCTGTAACATTGGTCCTGTATGTGCTGGGCGTTTAGTCTAATGCATATCCTACTGTACAGTCGTGGAGAGGTGTCTCAGGAGACTAATTCACCCCGTCCTGAAACAGGTGTCTAGATTCAGTGCAATGAATTCCCTTCAGCAGGTTCCTCTTCCACTTGTGTGGTTAGTAAGTGGATACTAGGTGGACATTTATTTGTACTTTTGATGGCTGAGCCCAGTGAGGTCTGGCAGGTTGGCTTCCCTGCAGAAGAAGGAAGGTCTGGGATTCTTTGGTGGTATCTAAGGAGAAGTCTCGTCAGCTAGAAAAGAGCACTCTTATTTTGTCTCATTTGCAGTGCCAATACTGCAGATGGGTGTAAAACATCTCTAGAACAACCAGTGTGTCTGCCTGCCTGCAGCCACCTTTGCAGGTCCATGTGCAAAGGTCTCCAGCAGAGGACAGATTTGGCTCTACAGAAACCACAGGATGCAAAGGTTGCTTATGCAAGGTGTTACGAACTGTGTGTGCTCCACACCCATGAAGCTTTCGTGATTTTTTTTTTTTAACTACTTCAGATTTTCTGGGTGAAGAGTTACTGAGATACATCACTGTATATCGTGTCATATGTACATCACTTGAGAAACAGTATTTAATCATGCAAATAAAATGTTTACTAAGAGTCTGCTGCAACAATCCCCAAGAGCTCCCTCTTACAGCAGTAGCTCCAAGTGCATGGCACTCCTCCCTACTCTGATGTGTTTCTGCAGTTAACACACAAGTACATAATCCCAGGTATGAAACTGCCATTGCTTTGATAATTCTGTAAGAACTGCTTTCTAAAGTACTTGAAAATCTAATGAGATTCTGGATAGGTCTCTTTCAAGTCAGCCAGTCATAACACTCCTTGAGAAATTGCTAGTAAAAAGTTTCTTACTGTGCATCACTGCTTAATAAAAGGTGTATTATTCTTTGCCCTTGAAAAATGTCTCCTGACTAAAAAAAAGAATAAATCTCCTGTTTCCTTGGACTGAGAAAGCATAGAGATGGTTACACATCTCAAATAGAAAATAGTCAAAACAAATCTCCAAGAAACTACAAGAACAAAGCATATGATGCCTTCGTGGCAAGGTTGTGTGCAGCAGTGTGAACAGATATTCAGATTTCATGCTTCTAAATGAGCAAATTGCCAATGACCTACCAGATCCTAGTGCTGCCTTGTAGACTACTGTGTGCTGATCTGCACAGCCTTGCCTGCTGTACACTAGATCTCATAGCCCAGAGAAATGGGGAAGGGCAGGGGAGGCTTGGTGCCATGCTGTGCTTCAGTCTAAGTCAGGGCACCTGAAGTCCTCCAGAGTGACTTCTCGGTAGCAGGGAATTGATGCGGGAGAGAAGATGATCTCAGCCCCGCCAAAGCTGTACAGAACCCTTGTTCAAAAGGTTTAACAGTGTTCTGACACTTGATGGTATCCAGAGCCTTGGATGCTGATGCTGTGTAAGATTTACCCTTCATTGTCTGTTTCCTCTGTGGAATAGCTGAAGCACTGCAAATTCGTTCTCTAGCTTCCACTGCACTAACTCTCCTGTGCAGACAATTTTCTACAACAGATGAGACGTGACTTAATGTATGGTATGCCATTCATTTTCTCCCATATCCTCTCTTCAGGAGGATATTTCCATGTGATTCTCACAACAGAGCACAGTGTTTTGATTAGGTCTAGGGTTGCTATTTTTCTGTTGTAATGTGCTTCTAGTTCTTTATGTTTAGCACATATTACAAAGTGTTGCTGTCAGTATTAGGGCTTCTTGTGCCTTGTCAAGTGTAAGAGCAGTTGTAGCAGGCCCAACAACCTGTCTTGAATGGTGATTGTTACCTAAAGAAGAATGTGGGATTAAGGAAAGTATGTAGTCATACTTCTGGAATATCCTCTCAGCTCCCGAAAATATGCAATTAAAAGATTACTTGAGGGAAACCGAGGATTATGTCCTTTTTCTGAACAATGCTCAATGGATTTTTTTCCATTAACTTATTTTTTATTTTTTTAAACTCCTCTTAACTCAGTAATTGAAATGTCCTACAGCAGGAAGTTCCCCAGTTTACCAGCACTTCCATAATGCTCTGTGAAATTAATATTCACATTTATGTAGTTTCAAATCATTAGCTTACTTCTTTCATTTGATGGCCCTACAGTCTGTACTGAGAGAGACAACGAACAGTCTTTTTCCATTCACCTTCTGTCACCCATGTTTATAGACCTCAAACAGATGTTTGAGTCATCTGTTTTCGTAATGGAGAGTCCTACGTAATTCAGTTGTTTCTTGTACAGAAACTTGTATAACTTCGATCATCCATGCTGCCTTTCTCTTAACATTTCTATTATATCTTTTTTGACTTGGAGTAAATTAAAATTGCATGCAATATTCAAAATGTGGGTAGACTGTGGATTTCTACAGTAGCATAATGGTATTATCTGCCTTGTTTTCTGTTCTTTTCCTAGCATCTTCTAACATTTATTTGGTTTTTTAATCACTAATGAGTGCTGAGCTCATCATTTCTCACTGAGAAATTTTCAAAAAATGGTTATAACCTCAAACTCTCTTTTTGAGCAATAACAGTTTGTTCAATGTCAATGTGCATTGCTTTACATTTCATCTGTCAGTTTACTGGCTAGTCAGTGAATCTTGTGAAGTCTCTTCCTTGTAATCAGCCCTTGTCTTCCCTGAATATCAGAATGTACTCAGTAAGCTCTGCCACCTCACTTAAACCCCCTTTTTAAGCTCACTAATGTCGAGAGCTGCCTGAATCAGTCCACTTAATGTGATTGGTAATCTACATCTCCAGGGAAATTTGGCTCTTGTTCCTACAGAGTTTTTCCTATCTTTATTCCATTTTTTATCAATGGGAAGATCTCCTCTCTTTGTTTCTTTACTGAGGGATGTTGCTACATGCTCTCTGGAAATCCAAGGGAGCCATGTCTGCTGGCTATCACGTCTGTTCTCTCACTGGGCAGTTCTTGCTTCGGCTTTCCTTGACCCATGTGATCTTGTGTTTCAGGTTCTCTCTGCAATATTAAATTGCTAATTTCACAGTACCACATTTGGGGGTTGCTATTTGCCTAACACATTGTCCACATGGAACCTGTCAAGAGCCCTATTGGAGAGTAACATATGCTGCTTCTGAAGTTGGGGGAAGTGTTAATGGTTCTTATTTTAGCTCCATCAGCAAAAGAAAATTACAAGCGAT
Source organism: Aleadryas rufinucha (assembly GCA_013397815.1). Taxonomy (NCBI): domain Eukaryota; kingdom Metazoa; phylum Chordata; class Aves; order Passeriformes; genus Aleadryas; species Aleadryas rufinucha. The sequence continues at coordinate 114,869 of VZTH01011493.1, forward strand.
AGTGCCTCTGTGGCTAAATTTGTGGCTTATTGAAACTGTGGCAGAGCCCACAAGATGAGGGGAGAAAATAATGTCTGATTTTAAATTTCAGCTGTTAGCTGCAGCTGCAGCTTTCAGAAAGCTTTTCAGCCTGGTTCCTGTCCCATTTTCTCCTAGCTTCCTTTTACTGCAAAGGGAAGCTGAATTGCAACATTGAACACTCCATGACTTAGGTTTTTTTAGTATGCAAACAACTTTGACTTTAACCAGCATGGCTTTTAGCATAGGTATTATCAGATGTACATTGTTTAAGAAGGGGATGAGGAAGCCAAAATTTTTAATTCATTTTTTAGAGTCTGAATGTGTAGCAATCCAATAGATGTTTTTAAATAAATAGGAGAATTGTTTGAATTTTCTGCAAGGTGCTGAGTTTTTATGTTAATATTTAATTGGGATGTCACTTCCTCAATGAAATAATAGCATCAGAATTCACAGTAACTTACTTTCAATACTTACATATTGAATAAAGCTGCTATATTCTTGCAACTGGCAACAACTACTGCAAGATGAAGGGAAATTAGTCTCAAACCTGATAAAAAAATCTCTGTGGCATGGCAGTCCCATGCTGATGAACACAGCTGAAGAACTGGAAACATGTTACCTTTCAACAAGCAAGGCTTTATTCGTTTCTTGGAAACACTCCTGAGATTTACATAGCACTATGAAAAAAAGGCATTTAGTGATGATTTGCAAAACACTGCCACAGTCTTAATGTCTGTGACTAAAATCAAATACAGTGTAAGACCATGTTGAAAAAGGACCTCATGCTGCCCAAGAGGCCTGGGGTAGCCTTGTCGTTGAGATGAATATTTCTCAGACTCTAAAGTCAGAAGACCACCCAGTCTTTTCCTTGCTGGGTGGGGAAAACAAACAAATTACCTTCTTTGATGGTTGGGAAAAGAAGGTGATTGATAATTACTGCCTGCAGCATTTTATCCCTAACTGTGGTATTCAGCCTGTGTTTTCTGGCTGAGTTTAGGCACTTCCTTTAGAAGACTGTGCATAAGAGCAGACTAAAAGCATTACATTAATATTACTCATGGGCTGCAAACTCATCCTTCACTTACTTCTTCACCCTCTTCCAAGGGCACTCCTGCATTACTCTCTGTTGTGAGAGAAGACGTCTAGGAGCTTGTAAGACTGAAATGGAGGCATGTAAGTAATACTGTATCTTGTCTCAAAGAGATCTTGGTACTTCTTTCCTTCTAGCACTTTGCCTAGAATTTCCTCCAGCTGGTGAAAGGATTCAAATATCGTTCCAGCTGTGGTCTTGAAGTATTATCTTTTAATCACAGTTCTAGAGCAAAAAAGCAAAAGAGGGGTGCAAAAAGCAGGAATTTTTTACTGGACCTTATTATATTAATTATGAAATATTACAACAATAGTATTAAAATAATACAATTGAACAAATTACAGAGTTACATTTTGCAAATGAGTCTTGGAAATCAGAGTACTGGAGTATGTACATATGCAGTAAAGGCTGTCTGTGTTGCCAATTAATATTTAAGAGCCTTTTATTCTGGACTGAGGAAAACCTGTCATTGTCACTACTTACTGCCTGTTCCCTACCCTGCACTGTGCTGCATGTAAAGGCATATGCCATGTGTATTTGTGTATCTCAGCACAGACTTACAGTTTGCAAAGGGACATACCTAATAAAATGTCACTTTATGTTGTCAGTGGATTGCTCACCTGTGAGTCATCCCATGGTTTGAAAAGTTTCTGTAAGAAATACAGAACAGTTGGAATTAAATTGTCTTGGGTTATGTATTTATTCATGAGAGAGACAAAGACTACCTCTGAAAAAGCTTAAACCTTGTATGACACCTTCCTATGCTGACGTTGCTTATTCTTGTCTTCACCCCAGGCAGTTCTGTATGCTTCTTGTGGCCTGATGAGACAGAGCTTTGTTACTTTTTCTCCCTTTTTATCTTGCACAGGAGCAGCAGACTTCCCCTTCTAGGAGGAATAGGATATGACGTGAGTCATGACACTGCATCTCACTTGGTGTTTGGACATTTTACCCTTGCAAAACCTGAAACATTCTTTCCCTTTTTGGGAGGAGGTTGCTGCGGCCACAGGCTCCCTGTCCTGGCTGGGCAGAGTGCCCCAGCCTCAGCCCCCTTTCCCTGGGGGCTCTGTGTTGTCATGCAGCATCCAGCTGCACCAGTGTTTTCAGAGGTAAATTTAGGTCATGTACCCTTTTATTACTGTTAGTATATTTAGTTCAGAAGAATGGGCTCTGACAATCCCACTGGCTGTACTGCAAGGAGAAGGGGGTAATACTGGAAAGAAAGTGAAAAGAGGCAAAGACTTGTTTTCCAAGAAGAAAACCGAGACAAAAGGATAATGCAAGTCTGATGGAGCTCAATGGATGTGAGTGAGTGAGGAGGAGTCTGTGAGGTGGCTTTCTTACCTAGCACACATCCTACAGTACTGCTGGGTCTGGCTGACAAAGGGCAATAAATCTGATCCTTGGAAACTGCAGTTAAGGCAACTTTGCCATGAAGAAATAGGATGCTATTTCTTAGCACTGAGGATAATTAAACTTGAGTCAGTTAACTGTAACATAGCCTGTGAAACGAGAACAGATATATTTGCAAAGCCATTTGAGCCCAGGCAGCAAGAAAGCCTGTATTTACCCGGTGGTTGTTGCAGGGTGGAGGGTTGTGGCAGTCCTGCTGCTGCTGAACGTGGTATGCCTGAGTCAGCAGCTCCATCAGCCATATCTGTGGGCCTGCCTGCTGAAACACCCTCAAATAACAGCACTGACAGCTCTGTATTAAAGGCAGTGATTAAAATCAACTGTCATGCTTGCACCTTTCAGCAGGTGATGTGCACTGCTCAGCAAGATTTGTTCCCTTCCATGTACATCAGGATAGGTATGTTTTGAGGTGTTTTTCCTTTCAGGTTTTTTTCTCATGCATAAAAGATGGACTGTGCTGGAGACAGTGACTGGATGTGTGTATCACAGCTTTGGTTAGGATGGTTTGGAGGTTTTTAAGGTGAATGTCTAACGTGGGAAATTAAAGGCAGAGGAGAGAGCTTTGCTCAGTGTTATGCTCCCTCAGATGGGAGCTTGATTTCTTCACTTTCTTATGCTGATCATCTGGGTAGATCTCATTGCATGTGTGGTGGGGTTTTAAACAAATGCTAGGGCAGATGCAGCATTGGTGTCCTGAGATCAGTAATGTCTTCTTTATCTCATTTAAGCTTTTGGCCTTTGTGTCAGGATCCTACATCAAATTTAATGGCTTGGGATAGATGGGAAATCAGACAAGATAATCAAATGGTCCCTGTTGCCCTAAAGCTATGAAACCCTGAATACTGAAGAGTGAATTAGTAAGTGTGCATCCCAGCAGAACAGACTGGGCAGGCCTGAAAAAGAACAGCAGTGCCACTGCTGTCAACTACAATTGCTTTCTTACTAATCAGCTGTCTTAATAATAGCATGAGCATGGTCTGGGGAGGTCAGAGAGGCACTTTGAAGGAGGGAGATGTACATACTGTTGGAGAGGTCATTCAACACGACAAGTTGAAAGGTCTACATCAGACCTCTGCTCTTACATCTGCCTTCAGAGGCTGGTGCCCTACAAAGGGTAGATATAAAAGCTTTACATACCACAACCTGTGACCATCCCTGCTGGGTTAGAAATCAGATCTGCATAGAAACAAAGCTATAAGAATTTATTCTGCTTGTCTATCTCTTTTCAGACATTCAGATTGTCATTTGTTGTATAGTACTGCCTTTGTAGTAGGGGACAGGGAGAAACTGTAGTAAAAATGATTTAAAATGTCCAACTCATTAAGTCATTAATGATGCTGACCTCTCACTTGATTTTAGTCTGAGTCTTAGGAAAAAATCTAGGTCCTGCCAGTGACATTGTTGAGAAAAGTCAAATATGGGTAAAAATATGGGTACCCAAATGACTGGGTACAGTCCAGAGATGAATAAAATGAATAGTGTTCCCCAAGATGTTACTTCTCAAGAAAGACCATCATCATGAATTGTGTGAATGCTGTGGGTTGGCAACACTGGTGCCATTGTGTTATATTTCTAATCATTATTTACCAATTTTTTATTGAAACAATTTTTTTTTGGTAGAATATTTATCAGAAATGCTGTTTGATAAGTAAGTCGTTATGGTAATCACAGCATAACTTGAACTATTACTTTATTTCCGAACCCAGGCTCCATTGAAACATACTTTGTATTTCCTCTTAATTCAAGCAGTCACCTGACAATCTCACAAACTCGATGTATATGTGGTAAAAGCTGAAATAAAGGATCTCTCCTATTATTTCAGAGTATAATTGTACTTTGTGTAGAGCAGCTCTTGATACTTTTGATCACTAAAGCATGTCGCCTCATAAATGTACAACCAGATCCTGCAGACATCCATGAAACCAGCAATAGCCAGTGTTTCAGGCAGTAAGTCTGTTCTTCTGGCACCGCTAAAAAGTTGGATCAATTTGAATCAAGACTCTCAACCAGAGCTCTTTTGAGTCAATTCATCCAAAGTGAACTTATCAAAACCAAAATGCTTTACACAGGGGAGAAATAGAATTTGAATGTAGAGCAGATGAACTTTAAAGTGACCTTCCCCCCTCCCTTTCGTCCACCTCCTTCAGAAACAATCCCCTACACTGTTCTTTCCCACCCACATATTGCTTTTTATTCCATTAAACTCTAGTGATTACAATTTCTGCAATGTGAGGCATATTTTGCTTTTACAGAGTAATTTGTTTGGTACCTTACAAAAACATGATCATAGTTTCTGTTTCTGAGTTTGCAGGCTGATCTCTTTCCTTACCTTTCTGTATGAAAAGGTGGTGTGTGAAGGGCTGTCCAGCCTGGTGGGTGTGAGGAGGAGCTGAGGCATGTCAGGGTCTCCAGCTCAAAGCTGGCTGTGCTGGTGGCAGTGTAGTCATGTTAAGGTTAGTTTGGTATGGTGGGGTGACAAGAGGAGGCTACAAAGGCTGAAATACGGTGCTGCATTGCACGAGTCAGAAACATGGATCCTGTAATTATGCTCATTTAGCTCTCTTCCATCTTCCCTTGGGCGATGGAAAGGGAAGTCACGGTAAAGTGTATCTACTGTTAGCTTTGCTGGGATTGTCCCAAATTAGAGAGGGAGACAAAGTTACTGATGAAAGAAAATAATCACCTCTTTTTTTTGTTTTTCTCCTCACTTGAATGTTAAAACTTCTTTGTGATGACCACAGTTCTTTTTCTCAGGTTGATTTAGGACATGCAAAAGTGTTTACTGCTCTCAGGCCTTTTAATTTATTTTAAAAATTGGAGAGAGAGGAAGAAAACAAAAATAAAAGTTGGAAAACAGACAATCTAACCTATTTAACATGATCTAAGTCCAGCTGTGAGAGTTGTGAACTTGAACAAAATGTCTTTTGTAGTGCATGAAGGTTGCTCTGTTACTTTGGAGATGAGCATCTGAGAGCTTGGCAATACCAAGTGACAGGTGATTATAGCTGCTTCCCAGAGCTATATTTGAAATGGAATTGGAAGGATGAATATATCTTCTGCCTAAATATTTCATGTTCAACTTCTCAGTCACTCTTTTGTGTAGTTGTTTTAGTGATTAAGTCTGGCTCTTAGTACCACTGTTAGTCTCTGAACTTTTCTGAAGAGCTGAAACCTGGTCTGACGAGACACAATGAAATTCTGTTGTGGAGATGTGCAGAAAAACTCATACTGAATTTTCTTTTTTGATTCAGCTGAGTGTTACCATTTTACTCCTTGAGCTAATTTTGCCTCACAAGTAGGAGACTTCTTAACTGAACTGGAATGTACAGAGTATAAATATTGAAACTCTCCACAGATTTTTAACAGGGAAGGTAATTTCATGATAAATAATCCCAGAAGTTGTTTTAGATTGTCATTGTAAATTTTAAAATGAAGTTCAGATGTTTTCCTTTAATTTAAGCCCTGAATATTTTAACCACTATGCTTGCATTAAAAATAGGACCTACTTCACTGAGATCTTTTACTAAGTGGATGAGACCAAATGGTCATAAAGCCCCCCTCCACATCTTAAAAATCTGGAATTCTTTTTACAATACCAAATCAATAGACAATTAATTTAAACAGTAATCCTCTTTGCCCCTAGATGTATTTATGGATTCATATTGATAGACCTTAGAATTTTTTTTCATTTTGCCTGTACAAGCCAGTGGCTGCTATTATATCTTCTTTGATAATATGCTATCTGAACATAGTCCTTTTCTTTTAGAAGTGAGTCAATTTTAGTTTTAAGCATTGAGAGACTACCACCCAGCCTGGAAGTGAGGACTCTGAGGATGAACAGGAACAGAGATGTGCTCAAACAAACTGCTGCCCTGAAGCTGCTCTCTGCTGTCCAAGGGGGAAATCAGAGCTTTGTCACGTGAACTCATTGCTCTTTTTCTGGAGTTATTTTCTCCATTTCAAATCTGACTGGTTCATAGAGAATGGCCACCCATGATTCCCTGGAGTACAGAGGGGAACTTTCCTGACACACTGGAGCCATCCTCATGATGCTCCCCTCCTGCAGAGCAGCCCCAGGGCAGTCCCAAGCCATCTCTGGCCATATAAAGGCTTGGAAAGGTGCTGCAGTGTGACCCACTTGGGTGCTCATAATTCCTCTCAGACTTCTGCCTCACCGCTCCAGGTCTAGTATTTTTTTCTGGACTACAATAGGTTAAACAGTGTCAGGCTGGTTCCTGCAGAGAGCATTCATGATGTTTTTCGCAGTGGCTACATGATTTAACATGACATTGAGACAAGTCTTTAATTATGGGACACTTCTTATGATTTAACTATTAATAATTAGATTCCCAGATTTTTAGTTCTGAGTAATTGCTAGAGCCATGGAGTCATTGCTGTATATTATAAGTCTGACTAATTGAGTGCAGCCAGTATTTGTTAATTGTTCCTCTTACGCATATGGTAAATCCAGAAGAGCTGAAGTTGCTCTGGGACATTAATTTTAAACACAATTAAAACATCATAACCTGTTGGCAATTATTTTCTGTGCATTGTTTTGATACTGATGGATCCAGATCTGAGCACAGTAATTAAAAGGAACCACTGTTATTGTTGATCCCACAGATAAACAAACGCTGATTGCATGCTGTGAACTGGTTAATCAAGTTCATTTAACTTGTCGTTAGTGATTCATCCCAGTGACTGTACTGGGGTGCTCTTTATTTGAGCCTAATAATATAGTGGTTCTGGCTGACTTCAGCTGCTAAAGGAGTTCCACTAATTCTTCTAAATAGACTCCGGTAACATCTTAAGGAATAGCATTGTTAGACACACAAATTAAATCCAGCTTGAGACCAAGGAATTTTTCCTTAAAATGAGACATACTTTGAGACCTTGCTGTCCCAACTGTTCCCTGTCCTGAGCTGCAGTAGAGGTGATTATGTTTTATGGGCAGGCTCTTTTGCTTTGTTTGATTTTGATGATACCAAAGTGTGCCATGTTTAGTCTCTTCCTTTGCCAATGCTCTTTAATCCTGTTTGCGAAACTATTTCTGCAGCTGCAGAAGTTCTCATAAGGTGACACCCAGTTTTCAAGTCACGGTCTACAACCAAAAAAACAATCTCTCTTAGATCATGTCTACATTTTGAGTGTCCAGTTTGCTCAGGCCCCTTAGCAGCACTATTAATACCATTTACTGTCAGTCTCAGCAGTGGGAGCATCTTGCTGTGGCCATGAAAGCAGCAGTTCCAGACCAGTTTGGCACTGTCCTGAGGGGCACCTGGCTGCTCTCTGGGACTGGGAAAGTCAACAGAACAACTCTGTCTTGTGCTCTTGGCTGAGGAAACTAAAGGCACTGGCTCAAAGTAGATAGTTTAGTTTTAATTATTATTATTGTGGTTGTTATTGTCATCACTATTTTAGTCTTAGACTAATTTTCTAGGTATTTTTCCCCACCATGGATGGAGGGAAAGCCTTCTAAGGAGCTAGAGTGCACTGATTCTGTTCTTATTAAGGTTCTTGGTACAAACACTACTGACCTCCACAGCTAACCCTGGTTTTGTACAAGGCTGAAAAAGTTCCTTCCTTTCAGGCATTTAATGCAAGTATGTTTTGAGCTTTCTTTTGTGTTATTTTAGGATAAGGTCTTTTTAAACGGCCTTAGTTTCTGACCTCTCAGTTTTTGGGCCCTGTGTACAGGTAATGTCTTAGTACGGCTTTCATGGTGCTGCTCCAGGCAACCGCACTGGCTTTCTTTTTCCATCAGAGGTTTCTGAGTTCCTTTACATTTCTTGAAGTTGGTGGTGTTCAGTGTTCACTATTCCTGCAAGAATCCTCTTATCCTTCCAGCTGGCTGTGAATGTAAATTGCAAGAGGCTCATCACGATTGTCCAGACTCTGGAAACCATCGGTGTTAAAGGTACATTTCTTCATATCACAAACATCAGATAAGTGGGATGGCTGGCCATCACTTCTCTTAAAATAGTCCACAATCAGAATGAGCAGGAGGAACCCAGGGCCAGTAAAAACACTATTCTAAATAAAATCACACTGTTTTCTTTATAATTGGAGGACAACTATAGGAGTATTCTGCTGGGAGCACTGTACTGCAGACCTTAAATAGCAGTGCTAATGTTTAAATTGTATTTTCATCTTTTCTATGTTTTCCATGCCAGATTTCTGGGACTTTAGCCAGGTTCCAAGACCATATAGAATTAATTGTTAAAAAGGAAAATAAATATTTCTGAAGTGCTAGAGAATATGTATGTCTGATCTAATGAACAATAGTTTTGTTCATTTATCAATTGCTCCTTGTAATTTATTCAATTTTTTTTTTTTTTGACTGGAAGGGGGAGGATAGGAGCATCAGGAGAGTGATCCTCCTTGAGCTTCTGTACCAAAACATTTCTGCATTCAATAATCTAAGTAGACAGGATGACATTTCTGCCAGATAGATATGTAGAAGGAAACATAGGGAATTTTTCTAGTCTGTCTGGACTGGGTGGTTGAGAGGTCATTGCAAACAATTGGGCTGATGTTATATTGAAGTCAGAGTTGAAGAAAACTTGGAAGACCATATTATGCTAGGTCTGTTTAAAAAGACATCCAAGATACTGTTACCTGGTATTGGAGTAGGAATTTAAGTGAGAAATTGCCTATTTTTATTAACATCTCAGTTATGCTTTGTTCTTAACCTAATTCAGAAGTTGTCTGTGGATAAACTTTCTGGTCTTCATGCTGTAACTCAACACTAAGTTTGTTCCACCATCTCTGACTCAGTGTTATGATTTGGATAGACTAAATCAGTCTGATATTCTCTACTACATCAACATATGTGGCATCTGCTGGAATCTGTGGGATTTGATCTCATCCTTCTAAGCCACACTATTTCTTGCTTTGCAGCCTGGTAGATCTATCGATTTTCATGCAGGCTGCTGGCCTCTGATCTGCCAAAAGAGAATTAGTTATATGTTCCTATATGTTTTGCTATTGAGGCTTCGGAATCCCTCTTAACCCACGTCCCTGCTTACATATTGCTACCATTCATTTTTATTGGCTTCGCTAAAGTTGAATTCCTGTATCTTGATTTTTCCCCAATCCATTCTCTGAGCGGCTTGAAAGAATCCAACTGAAAACAAAACCTCAAAGAGTTTATATAATGAATTACTTTTAAACTAGACGCTAAAAAAGACAGAGGAGCATTTATCAGGAATGTTTGTGGGCTTGGTGGTTACGAGCTTAAAAAAAAATACCGTGTGGAAAGGCTTTTGTCCCATGACAGAGATTTAAAAGGCTGCGGGTTCGGATTCCAGCGGAGGCTCAGGCCTGTAATCGCGTTTGAAATGTTGCCTTTCACACGGCCGCCCGGCTGCCGCGGGGCGCGGGCCGGGTAGGGGCGGCTGCGGAGCCGTCACCTGTTGGGGCCGGGCTCGGGGCGCCGCGGTGCCAGCGCGGGACCCGCGTCCGGCTGCGGGGCTGCTGCGGGGCTCCGCGCCGCCGACGCAGCGCTTCCT
>VZTH01011493.1:126400-156946 GCA_013397815.1 Aleadryas rufinucha
CGAGCTTAAAAAAAAATACCGTGTGGAAAGGCTTTTGTCCCATGACAGAGATTTAAAAGGCTGCGGGTTCGGATTCCAGCGGAGGCTCAGGCCTGTAATCGCGTTTGAAATGTTGCCTTTCACACGGCCGCCCGGCTGCCGCGGGGCGCGGGCCGGGTAGGGGCGGCTGCGGAGCCGTCACCTGTTGGGGCCGGGCTCGGGGCGCCGCGGTGCCAGCGCGGGACCCGCGTCCGGCTGCGGGGCTGCTGCGGGGCTCCGCGCCGCCGACGCAGCGCTTCCTTTCTCCTCCCCGAGCCCGGCGCTGACGGTCCGGGCGCTGCGGCTCCGAGTTGGAGAGGGGAGCTTGGGCGGTAGGCAGGGACAATGGAGGAAAATGAAAGCCAGAAACTTGAGCTGTGCCTGGCTTGCCCAACAGACGGCAGGCAGACGAGGGGTAAGTAAGCGGCGATATAAGTAAGGCAACGATGGAGTTACGTTTAAGCATGTCCCTCGTTGCTGCTTTTCATAACTGGAGGCAGAATGCATGAAAAAAAAATAGCATTTTTTTTCTTGTGCTAATGGCTCTGCTGTGCACATTTCCCTAATACTGGAACTTTGTGAGTTTAACTTTCTCTTGGGAGAGATTTCTGTGTGCCGTCTGAAGCCGGGAGTACGCTGCATGGCTGTCACGGATGCGGGATCCTGCCGGTGCGGAGGCTGAGGTGGGGAGAGCATGTCCCCTTCCCTTTAAATGCTCTGCCAGCCTCAGCTATGGCAGAGAAATAGCGCTGCCTTCGTAAAAGTGGGCTTGAGCTCATCTTTACCTCGGGGTGTCTGTTAAAAGGGGGAGATCCACGGCAGATTGTCACAGGGTTAGTTTACTTTGAGTGGAACCACTGGGGTTTGTTTTGGAGCGAAGCCAGGACTGTCTAAGCGGGGTTTCCACGGCGCTGTGCATTCATACATTCACTGCTGCACTATCTATTTCCTATAAAGTGAACGAAAACCATTTCCTGGCGAATTCTACGTGGGCCATTCCACGTGGAACATAACACTCAGGTAGCATGACAAACACCTAATCTAATCTATATCTATTACAGTATCTGTGGGGCACCTGTGAACATTCCCATTTCCTGCATGTTATATTCCTCAAAGGCACTTCAGGAAAAGTTGTGTTACTGTGCTTCTGGGAAACAAATAGTGCATGTGGTTTAAAAAAAAAATCACACAAGTTCACAAGCATGCAATACCAACAAATAGTGCATTGGCAACTTAGGAGGGAAAAAAAAAAGCTCTTCCTTTTTTTTTTTTTTTAAATTGGATGTTCATTAATTGATTGATGCTCTTTTGAATCACTTTTTAAGTAAAATTACTAAGCACTGCGAGTAACCTGTGTCTATGTATGTTTATGTTTAGTGGGGCGGAAATCTTCACTTTGTGTCTGTGGAAAAAAAAAAGCCTTCAGTAACACATTTCTTCTGTAGGGGTTGTATGAAACTGCCTCAGATACATGTGGAGCTAGGAAAACAGAGGGCTGACCAGACTGATTCTATGGTTCCCAAACATATTGAGTGCTGAAAGCTCATAACCAAATGTAGTAGTTTTGGCCCGTATCCAAAATTTACATTGGAAAGAGAGCTAATTGTAAAGACAGTGAAGTAAATTAGAACAATTCCAAATAATATCACATTTACTGCTAACAGAAACGTAACAGAGGTTGGTTTGACTCAGGCTGTTAAATCCATATTATTTTTTAAAATTTCAGTATTGAATGGGGTTTGCTTCAAGGCTCAGTTTCACAGTTTCAGTATGGGTCAGGTCCACACTTGTTTCTTTCTGAAATTATTCTGAAAATGCTCTTTTCTCATGTCACCTGGGTTGCAAAACAGGACTATTAAAGTCTTCATAGCATTTAAAGTAACAAAGCAAAGTGACTTTCCTGGTCTTTGTAGACTTCATGGAGGATGTGACTTAGAAGAGTTACATGCCAGGACATGTCAAAGGACTTTTTTATTTTTCTATTTTTTTTTCTCCTAGCTCATAGCCATTAATCTGTCATGATAATCGTGCTACTAATCGTAGACATGCTGCTTCTACGCTGCGGACCTGGGCCTTTACCGTAGTCATGGGTGATGTTGGTGATGTTAAAAGATCTTGAAACTTGTCTTCAGATATGAGAAGCTAATCGAGTGTAAGAGTTACTCACGCCTTTGGATAACCAAATTCCTCCCTGTCAATCAGCAAGTCTTGCTTTTAGTTGCCCTCTAGACTTGCTGCTTTTGCTCTAGACAGAAAGACCTTCAGCTTTTAGCTTCAGAATATGAGGGAGGGAGAGAAGGAGACAAGCTTATCTCACACCCTTGTGTTTTGTATTGCCTTCTCTTTGCTCTTTTCCCAAGGAGGGTTCTTGCATAATTTATCCTTTTCCTACTCTACTCTTAGCACTCATCTGGGAACCACCACATGATGTTTCACACGTTTCACAGTTATCTGTGGAGATTGATTTGCTAAGCCTATTATCTTCACTTGGAAGATATGGAAGGTTTACCCACGATGTTACTGATCAACTCCAGAATCCAGAAAACTTCTCTCAGTTTTTCCTCCTTGTAGCACTGTGGCACGCACAGCATCTGTAGAACTGATGTGTCTCAAGATCCACAGTGGGGTTTTAGCAGCCCAGTGCTCAACCTCACCATTGAAGTCAGTTATGCCTGTCCAGGAAGTGGTCCAAAGCATTTTTTTTCAGCAGTTAGTAGGGAAAAGACCCATACTGAAACACAACAGGTTTTGGTTTGCAAAGACAGTCATGTGCTGCTATGTGCTGTAATGGAGCAGGATCAGGATCCTGCTGGATGCCCAAGTCAGCTCTCTGGCAAGATGAGAAATTAGTTTGCATAGTTTACATTCCTTTCTTTTCACTGGTATTTCTGCAGTATTTTCCAAATATATGAAAGAAAAATAAGAGAATTTGTTGATCTTTCTAATACAGTATAAGAAAAATATGTTATTTTTGATTCCTTTTCAAGGTTTCACCTAATAACAAACAGTGGTAAAACACTTTACTTGATATGTCTCTTTATGTGCCAAAAATTAGCTCTTTCTTAAACTATTGAAATGACTGAAATGCAGAGTAGGGAAAGACTTTGCATGAGAGAGATTTAGGACCCAAAATACAGACTCATGAGTTCTGGGTTGTGCTTGTCAGCATAGGTTTACCTGTCTTCTTGAGGAAGTGCCTGCCATCACTTCAGTGATTGAAACTGCTGCTGTGACTGTACTCTGAGGGTTTATACCAAATTGCTGCACTCAGTCACCCGTACTCAAGCTGACTCCCTCCAGCTCTAAGAAAATCCTGTATTTTATGTCTGTGCCTTTGTTCCAGCAGCCTCAGGGATATAACCTCTAGGCCCTTGGTGCAACAAATAAAAGATGGTAAATTCCATCCAGCCCCAGCCCACTTCTTCTCCCTCCCATGTAAAATCCATTGGCATGACTGTGCAGCTTTCAGAAACCATTTTCACTGAGTGTATCTGGAGTAGCCACACTGGCTTCTTGCAAGCAAAACTCTCCTGTTTGCCATTTTTCTCAAACAAGCTCAGTGTACCTGGTGGCTCGTGCTCTGACTTTTCAATAAGCAGAGAGGACGGATGTTTCTTAATTGAGTTGCGCTTGAAAAAGCTGAGTGCATGCATGTTTGTACACGAAAATGAGGCTGCTGCTCTGAAGGTTTGACCAGGATTGTGCTGCTAGGAAGGTCTTAGAACGTGCTGTGAAGATCACAGATGACATTTTGAATCTGTGTGAGAGTAAGACTTCCCTGTGAACCAAACCTGCTCACAAAGCTGTGTACAGATCTGTGCTCATCAAAGCATGGTGTTACCTGTCGTCAGGGCCCCCGTACCTGCATCTTCTTTCAGGATAGGTTTCCATGAATGCAAACAAGGCGGCATTGTTGAAAATTCTGGAGCCCTTGAACAGCATAGGGAGCTTACAGAAACATGCAAAGTTTTTGAAGACTGTCCAGGGCCAAGTTTTGTTACGGAACCCAAGGAAACTGATTCCCTATGTGAATTGGTGGGACATCACACCAGCAGCAGCTCCACCGATAGAGGATTTGCTTTATTACCAGGGCTTGATGTTCCATGGCATGTGGCAGGCAATTGACAATGCACACCAGAAAGCTGAGAAATCCTCAGCATAAAATCCTGAGGCAAGTGGTAGGCGTGGTGTCAGAATGACTGACTGAACCCTAAAAAGAAGCAAGTAGGTGCCTGTTTCCAAACAGCTGTGCTGCGTAGTGGCAGCATGCGGGGGAAACGTCAGGGGGAGTGTAAGGGGCTCTGAGGCAAAAAGTGTCAGACAGGGAGAAATAAAGATTTATTCAAAACAGGTAGAAGAAGGAGCTCCCTGCTCTGGGGAGGTACTGGGAAGGGTTAACACTCACAGGCGCGTCTGAGTCTGAGTCTGCCTGGTAAAGAAGAGGAAGGCCACATCAGACTTGGAGAGGCCTTTTCAGTGCTTCAAGTTTTTGTTAGGTTTTTTTTTTCTTTGCTGACAAAGGAGTGAGAGATTTTTTCAAAAGTATTAGGTAACAAGGCTCCAGTCTACAATTTTTTGAGCACCAAAGGGTTCATGTTACAGAGTTACCTGAAGATAAGCCAGCACTTACATGCCCACAGCGTCTGCCTATCTCTTTACAAATGTCGTCATGGTCTTTGGTCTTAAAGTAGATTTTAAAGTAGTAACATTTATCTGAGGTTGGTTTTTTTCCCTTTTTAATATCACACAAAACTTGCTTTTATTCTATTTCTTTAGAAATGGTTTATGAAAAAATGATGTAGAATTTTCCAGCCCGCTGTCCTGAGACATATAAAATCCAAGGGAGATCTGTAAAATTTAAAACCAGACCACAGTCACAAATCAGGAAAAAAGAGACTCCCAAACGCTCTTATTATTTCCTAGGTGTTTCAGAACATGTTGAAAACCCACAGAAAAAAAAAAAGATTAAGGATTACAAATCTGCTCTGTCAAAAGAATTTTATCAGTTCATATCCTTAAGGATACTAGTTATGGGGCCATTAAGTGTATTGGACCCTATTGAAGAAATCTGTTTCTTCTTGTAGAAAGCATCCTGTAGATCTTAAAGGTCAGGGAATAAGAGCCCTGTCAGATCTTCTTTTCAAGTCACATAGGTAAAGTTGATATAAAAGGAACATCTGCTTTAATGATGGTTGCTTTTCTGTGAGGCAATACTGCAGTTGTGTGATAAAAGTATATAAGTATGTGCATAGCTTATATAAGGGATTATTTCTGGGACACTTACTATGATGTGTATATGCCTAATGATGCAGAACATGCCATTGCACACTGCCAGACTTTTAGAAGTACTTAGCTTTTACATCAATCTATTTTTCCATTTTGCTACTAATGTGAATGTTGGTATTAAGTTTTTATAACATAAACTATGTTTGGTTTTGGTTTTTGTTTCTTTTCAGACCAGGCAAAACCCAGTTTGCATGTAACATCACTAGACGATGCAGAATGTCTCCGATCTAAAGAGCTCCTTTCAACCCCGAGCAGTCACACTTCTTCTAACTCCAAGTCCACCCGCAACATCCCTCGAAGACATACAGTAGGTGGCCCTCGCAGTTCCAAAGAAATACTGGGAATGCAAACCTCAGAAATGGATCGAAAGAGAGAGGCTTTTCTTGAGCATCTGAAACAGAAATACCCCCACCATGCCACAGCAATAATGGGACACCAGGAGAGACTGAGAGATCAGGTAAGGAAGTCAAATTTGTATCATGTCTTTTCTTTAACAGTCCTTTTAACTCCTACAAAATTGAGTGTTACGTCATTACAAAAGGTGAGACACAATTTGTTTCCTACTGTTACAAAGTAGGATGTGTCTGTATGGGATGTGGCCTGTGATTCAGATGTTGCCTTAAAATTCAAAGAAACAAAATTAGTCTATTCAATATAATCTTGGAATTGTTTGTTGAAATTGACATTTCTGAAGAGCTTTTTTTTTTAGTACATACACAGAGAAAGGAGTGAAGGAGAGACTCTTGATCTTAGTATATGAGTCTCAATCTACTTTTCACAGCTGAAGAGAAAATATGGAACAGCTGTTAACTTCTATTACACTTTCAGTATTGGCACCACTGCCTGGGAGAAAAGAAAATACCTGCAGTGTGTCTGTATGCTTTAGCTGGCTCTGTTACCCTTTCATTTGCTTTCTTTTCTATTTTTGGGTTTTGTGATGCAGACAGAACAGACTTACCCGTGACTATCTGCCTCCTCCAAGCAGCTTTGACACCCACATTTGTCTGTCAGCAGCGTACCTGAGGGTGGTGTGCCTCTGCCTGCAGTTGCTTTCCAGCAGCGAGCAGTAGATGTAGGGTCAGAGCAGAGGTGACGGCGCTGATGTATCTCTCAGAGCAGGTGGAGGCTGGGACACACCGACCTCCTGAATGCAGGGAATGCCATGCAAGGATCTCCTTCTAACTCTCGACTCTGGTTTTGGGTGCAATGATAGAGTTTAATCTGTTCAGGCAATCTACTGTCTATTCAATAATTTTATTTTTTTTTCAATACAGCATCAGAATTTGGAGTTTGGTCTAAAAAATCTTGTGCTCATTATTCTCGGTTTAACAGCAAACCTTTTTGTAAAAGTTTTTTTCCCTTAGTGGTTTTTAGGTGTTTCAGCACTAATAGCAAATTAATTGTAAATAAGGTATAAAAATAAGTTGGAAAAATATTGTACACTGTTGTGGAAACTCTTAGTGAATTCCAGGCTTCTTTGAAGCTTTGCAAACTTGAAAGGCTTTGAAGATCAGACTGTTACAGGTTTGGAAAGATTGTAATTTGTTAACTCACCCCTAGAATTTCTCTTTTACAGGGTCTCTAGAGATCCCAGGTGCTATCACTGTTAGAATCCATCTGTATCCAGCTAAAAATGCTGCAAGACTTCAGCTCTAATGAGGATGATCTATTCCTTATTTTTAAACAGCTTTACTCCTTTCTTTTTAGAGTCTTGACTTTTTTTCCTCCCCACTTATCTCTTCCATGAACTTTAGTGACTGTGTGGAATGTGCTGGGTGGTGGATAAAGATAGCATACAAATTAAATAAAGGGGGTGGGAGGGGGGTGAAATCCAGAGATTAGATCTTTTGGAGTCATGTAAATATTTAGTTCCAGTGTTGCAGACACTGCAAACCTAGTTTGAACAGCCTACAGCATTACACCCTACACATTTTGTAATTTGAGCCTTCTCTGAAGGCAATAAATTACAGAAGGAATGCAGTAACTGCTCTTGATATTTGTTTAAAATGTGTCTTCCTTGCTAATTTATTGAGGGTAAAATTCATTCTCCTGCTTCTATTTTTTGGTGATTAGACATATGTATTATACGTGTTGTGTGTAATGAGTTTTTAAACAATTTTAAAACAAAATAACTTTAAAGCTACTATTACAGCATGGAAATATATTTCTTGGAAGTGAGAAATACTGAAGACTTCATCCATTCAGCATTACCTAAAGAAGTATAAACTGAACCAAAACCACATTAAAACATACAGAAATAAATAATACAAGTTGATTGTAAGAAAGTTGCTTAGTTGGCATGTGATGTATCAACTGTCTGGCTCATCAGATGCAGTAAGACCATGATGATCATAGCATTACACTTCAGAGGGGGATTTTCTTACCAACTGTCTCTTTGTGCACACCCACATACCAGTATTTCATGTGTGTGTGTGTGTGTGTGTATTTATATGTAACTGTATATAGATACACATAGGTATGTATATATATATATACACAGCTGTGTGTGTGTGTTTGCATGTATGGGTATGTATAATGCCTGCTTTCTTAGCCACTCCATGAATAAGACTATAGTATACTTTTGCCTTGGAGGGTGTATATGTGTGTTTAGAATCCATACTTCTTTTTTCCATCCATATGTATGTAAGTGTGTAGCAGTGGTATGAAAGATGAACTACATGCACATGTAGGTATGTGTATGTAACATATACAAAGATATATGGGAAGACATGATTTAAAATGTCACATTTTAAATTAAAATGTCACAGTTTATTTTCTAGGTTCCTTTTCTCCCTTTTTACTTCTTCAGCTGCTCCAATATCTGGAAAGTGGCAACATTGTCCATGGTGGGAATTTCCCCACTGCAGGATACCTATCAAGGATAGTAGCTAATGCAACACTATTTTCTAATCTCTCTGTCAAATGGTCAAATGGTGTATAAAACACCCCAGTATTTATGGTCAGGAGGTAGCCCTTGGTATATCTCAGAATTTCTCTTCCAGGTTGCTCTAAACCCTGTAAAGTCCACAACCAACAGAAAATCAAGATTGGTAATTGGCTGTTTTTTCCTATGTGGACTTTCTTCTCTTGTCCATTTTAGCCATCAGTGTCTGAGTATGTCAAACTGATTCCTTGTTTGCAGAAAATAAACATCAGGGAAAAAATATTTGATGCTGTCACATCCTACTGTATCACTTCCACCAGCAAGGGCAGCTCTGAATGTCGTCTGCATCTTCCATTATGCACTAATGGTTTCCTCCAGGCTTCATTTATTCAGATAAATCCCTCCCTGGATGTGCCTCCTGAGGACCCATTCCTACTCTTGATAATCTGCCACAAATCAGAAGTACAGTCATGGCCAGGTAAAATGCCTGCAGGGATTGCTGATGGTTAGCTAACGTGGTGACCTGAAACCTCCCAGCTGTGCACACAGATAATTTCTCCTCCGAAGGTTTGTTGCGTTATTTGTGATATCCTCCTCTGGAAAGGAAAGCTCACAGAGGCAGGGGCCATCTTTATTTGCACAAGGGGCTTGGGATACTGCAGCAAGGCAAACAGCCTGCAGCTAAGCTGGTCTGTGGTAAACTGGAGCGTGACTTTGCAGCAGCCTGGGGGTGCAGACGTGCCATGCCTTGTGCACCCCAGCACAGGGGAATGCAGGACCCAATGGCCACAGCTCTGCAACCCACAGCCCAGCAGCACACCCTCTCACTGCAGGTTTTCCCCCTTCTAAGATAAGTCCGCAGCTGGGCACCAGAGCTCCCTCCACCTGGAAGGCTGTAAAGCCGAGGAACAAAAATGCAAGTTTCTGCAGGAGCTTTACATACCTTACCTCTGCCAAGGCTGTCTCATCTGTGCTAATGAAAGGAAGGTGCTAATGTAATCCCCAGGAAAGTTAGGGAAAAAAAAGAGAAAGCAAGAAGGAAGCAGTCTGGGATGTTTTCAGTTTCAGACAGTGTGAATCATCTGCTATGGAGCTCATGGCAGGACACAGTTACCCACTTAGGTGAGTCTGACTCTGGTCAGCAGAGAAAGAATGAGCAGGAGCAAGTGTAAAAGCTGGGTCTGTAGCTGCAAGGATGAAAAGCAGTTAGCAATTAAGAGGTTAAAATGCTAACCTGGCAATGGGAGGGGGTAATCCCTGCTGTGAACCTGTTTTACAAGTCACCTCTAAAAAAACCTTTCTGAGGGGCAGAGAACAAAAATGAATGTGTAGAAGTTTTTCAGAGCAGGAGCTTGTGAGCCTGGGGTAAGAAAGTGAGCTGGAAGAAGTTTGCCACAGCTTTCTTCAGTTGTTGTTTGACTAGGAAATAGGCTGCGAGGTGTGGAAGGGTCAGGAGCAGCTCCAGTGCTTCAGGCAGTGCTCCATGAAGAAGAAATTTTCTTGGCAAACGAAATTAGATTTCAATCAATTAAAAACAAAACCCAAATCCTTCCGGTGCCTTTGCAGGGCTGATTGCCTAGAAAATGGTGGTTGAGGGTTTTTTTGTTATGTTCATTTAGGTCTGAACATGACAGGTAACTCTGGCATCTGGGCAGGTGTGGTTAAGGTTACCATGGAGATCCATGATGTCATGCTTGATAGAGCATGTCAAGACAGCTAATCTAATATGTAGATGTTCAAAAAGTCCCATAGGCCAGGACTAAGCTTTATGCAAATAACAAAGTTACTCTGCAAAAGGGCGAAAGAAAACACGGCTGAGATATGGCGTGCATTGTACCTGGCAGCTTGAAAGGATTATTACAGACTTCATCATAAATTAAAACTTTTGGAACTAAAAGAAGAGGATTTCAGATCATCTCTGGCCTCACCTGTGGAATCTCACATTTTGGTAAATAATCCTCTTTCTGTTTCTTTCCTTGCTGTAAAAAAAAAGGCTTTTGAAATCGTGGAGTTTGCTTCACCACGTTGTTCCTGCTGGCAGCAGGGCTGAGTCAATAAAGCAGGTTTTCTGGCAGGGCATGTTCCCTTTTCTCTTTCAAAAATGAGTTCTTTATTGAATGAACTAAGAATTCGGAATTATTTGAAAGGCATTGTAATGTATCATGTTGATTATATGAATCATGCCGCAAAAATTTCCTAGGTAGTGTTTTGGAGGAGAAACTAAGAATGGAGACACTGTATTTATTTGTAGATTATTGCCAGATGTCTCTCCTTTAACTGTTAAAATAGAACCCTAAAATTACAACAGTGTTTATTCCAGGATTTGATATCTGTTAAAATACTAAAGCTTTTTGTTTTTTACTTGAATCACAGTATCAGTTGGTTAAACTGCTTTTGAGTGTGTGTTTTGATATCATAGGTAACGTTTGAACACTTCTTAATAGATTTTTTTCTTGGGTAAAAGTACATTAGTAGAGGGTAAACACATTTGGAGGTGAAAGTCTAGCAACAGAAAGGCTATTGGGACTTTGGGATTTGAGGTATAAACAAAAGAGGATAGTTTCAGTCCCTCTGGAGAGACAGTAAACGCTCTGCGTTCTTAGTTGCAACCACTCTTGTGTTCACATCAGTCAGGACAGATCAAGCAAACACCAGTAGGTAAGGGATGGCCCCCCGCTGGCACGGCAGGATGTGATAACGGGAAGCAGGGTTAGGGCTGCAGAGTTCACTTGGTTCAAATCACTCAGTGTGGAATGGGAAGGGGTAGGTCTGGGTGGGAAAGGGTGGAGACAGTGCCCGAGCTTAAAAATGTGAAACGAGAAAAATCTTGATGTTCTGCCTGAGACAGCTGAAAGATGTAAACTGGAGAGGAACTTCAGTCCAATGTAGATCCTCAGTAGGGTTTAGGGAATGAGGGGGCTGCAGAATGTGGTAATCACATTGTCTAATTCCAGGTGAAAAAACAGGGTATAAAGGTTTTCTGATGTTCTGCATTGCTTGATCAGGCAAGGTTAAAAAAACTTTTTTTTGAATGTGTAGTGACTTTTAAAGTGAAAGAATTGAAAGTACTACAAGTGAAGAAATCACTGACTTTTTTTTAGTCACAATTCTTTGGCTTTTACACCCATTTATATCTTGAAACTGAGTTATTCTTGGGAATTTTTTAGAATTCATTTCAATTTAACCTTTCTCCCAAAGTCTAAGTGTTAGTTGTTTAGTACTTGCATATGTACAAATAACAACGTGTCAAATGAACTAACATATTTTGTATTCATTCCACTGTTGCTGGTTGATGCCATGGAATAGAGTAAAGAGAAATTGATTTAGTGTTAATGCTGCATGAACACTCTTTTGGTCTGTGCAAGTTAAAAAAGAGAGTTTAAAAATTACATTCACTTTTAAAATGGGAAGGATGTGATTTTAATCTGGATATATGTTGCTGCAGATTTTTCTAGTTGGGAACATCCATTTCATTGAATTACTGCCTGGTTCACATATTGCTGTATTTACCGTGTCACCAAAAAATACCTATTTGTATCTGAGAAGTCTGCGTCATACAGCCAGAACTTCTTGTTGTGTTGGCATAGGCTGTAGGTATTTCTTCAGGGGAAAAGTGAAGTTTCAGAAGTCGTTTGAGGGGATTTCTCTGAGTTCGTGCCTGCTCTCCACCAAAGGGCAATTACCTCCCTCATCCCTGGCAGTTCCCCCTGGTCCCTGGGCAGTCTGTGTAACCCAGCAGAGCACGCTGTGCCCTGAGGAAGGGGGGCCCTCCCCAGTGTCCACTCGTGTCCCCTGTCTCACCTACATCTGGTGCAACAATTTATTGCTTTCCAGGGCCGGTCTAAGTTAAGGGCAACTGCTCATGTTTTACACCATTACAAGCACCTAAGAAAAGCTATGAAAGTGAACATACGCAACATGATTACAAGGTTAAATCTCTGCTGGATTCCAAGCCCTTAGCTTTTGTTTATGGAAGGACATGAGATGACATGTCCATTTGTTTTGAGTTGAAACATGCTCTTTAGCCCCCAGATAGTGCTGTGATTGCAAGATATTTATAAATAGCTTGATAGATAAATGAACAAAGAGCCGGTTCATTAGCAAAGTAAAGTGGATTTACTTTGTGTTCACTCAGAGTGAAAATGCTGAGGAAGAATATTCCTAATAGAATATCTCAGTGTAAAGTCTTTCAATTTTACCCTCTAGTTTATAAAAGTAAGGCAGCCTATTAAGGTACATATTGAACTACTAGCCCTAAGGTATCTCTGTGAGTAAATGGAGCTTAACTAGATTGTTAATACTTGCTTTGATAAATATAAGTTTCTTCATTTATGTCTATCAGTTAAAAGTAATTTGGAAAGCTGAGTTTTTTTGGAAAAAGCAAACCAAACAAAGCTGCAAAAAGGCTAATAAAGCAATTCCTTTTCTTTTTCCTTCCCTCCCCCATGCAAACCACACACCAGTGCAGTTACTTTGCCCCAACAGGATTAGTAACTTTTTTTCTGTGGCAACGCCTCTGCATTTTAAATAGTGTGTATTGTTTGTAACTCAGAAATCCCACGTAGTTGTTTGTACTTACCTTTGTTCATGTGAATTTTGTACATATATTTTTCTAATCTAATTTTATGACAAGCAAAAGTATTTTTAGAATACTTTGTATTCAGCTGACTGAATAAATGCCTGCACTAATCTTGTTCCAGTACCTATTGTTAAATCCAGTAAAGAATCTAGGACTTCGGTATCCCTTAAAGCATATTTCAGGCAGCTGCCTTCAAGAGTGTTGCCCATGGAAACCTCTCCCAGTTATTGTAGACACCTGAGATTCCTTAGGTTTCAGAAACTTAAGCTCTTCTGGCCCAAAATGTCCTAAGGCATTTATAGGTGTGTTTTTGCACATACTTGGTTTAGCCCTCGTTCTTTCTGGGTTGCCTGTGTTGACGACTGCCAAAAGCTGCACCGAAACAGCCAGCAGGGCCCTGCTTGGGGGGTGGGTTCAGAGCAGCACTGGGTGCTTCAGCAGTGGTGGAGAGGAGCATCTGCACAAAGGGTGTTTTTGCCACTGCTTCCCCTTCCAACTCAGCTTTTAAACCAAAGCACCTCCAGTTGCTTCCTGCCCAGCTCAGGGATGAACAGCATGGGAGGCGTCCTCAGGGCCAATCTAGATGGGGCTTGTCAGTGATCCCTAAATCCCAAAATTCATTTCAACCCCCTTATTAATTTATGAGAGCACAATAAGTTTGTGACAGAAGTGATAATGAAGCCCTGCAAGCTCTGGTCTACACACTGGTTTTGAGCAGGCGTTCTCACTTGGCCATAGTTCTGGAGGTGTGCTACAGAAGGTGTGAGGAGCACTTGTCTGGCAGATGATCACAGACAGGCAGAGGTGCTGGGTGAGGGCAGCACGTTGTGCTGATGGTAGTGCTGAGGTGACAACGTCACTTCCCTGGCCACTGGTCAAGGCTCCCTTCTGTGACCTGTGATTAGCCTCAGTACTGGTGAATATTTGCTGTGTCCAAAGACCATTTCCCTGCAAACGGTTGTGAATATGCTTGGGTTGTTCTTGTTGCTGCTGAATAGTCCTGTTGGCTTCTCACTGAGAGCACTTTTGTGCTCTTTGCACATTGTCAGTTGGGATGGGAGCACATATTTGTGTCTGTCATTAGCAGAGTAAATGCACCTCTAGACTATTGCTGCTGCTTTACAACATTTTTCAGTTGATTTTCTAACAAAGGCAGATTGCACTGAAGTCACCTGATTAACTGCTTTGGTTTAACCATAATCAGTGGGATTTAAATGTCTTTTTTGGGCTCAAATAGGAGAACAAAAATAAATAAGACAAGCAAATGGCTTATGAACATATATTTCAATTTCCTTTCTCTTCAAATGAGTTGAGTACACCAGGAAAAACAGTGCTATTGTTAAAACTGTGGCCAACACCTGTGACTCTGACAGCTGCGCCTGAGATGTGTGTTTTTAACATTCATCCAGTCATGGTAATTGTGCCAGTTCAGTAAATTCAGAATCTGTGGTATTAAGTTTTGCATTTTGACATAGCAAGTCACTGCAGGTACTTTTGGTTGGTCAAGAATCTTTTGAAGGATCCTCTTTTGGTCTTGTGGATTTTCTGTCCTAATTAGGACCTTTTGTGCTACTGCATTTTGTGTGGTCTCTTGTGCAGTGGATTGTAGCAATTCCAGTCAGTCACTAGGAGATTGCTGCCTTAGTAAACACTGAACAGTGTCATTTGTTTAAGTTTAGGAAAGATTTTCATTGGCACTGCCATAGGTGCACTTCACTTAGAAAAAAAAAAGGTCTAAAATTCAAAATTAGTTATTAAGGAAAGGAAGAGAGAAGCTATTCTCTTAGGTTATCTTTGGTTATCTTTGGATTATGAAATCCAAAAGACCAATAATATGTTTTTCACCATGAGTTCTGCCTCTTAAGGGCAGTTTCTTAACACCTGTCAGGTGGTAGATGTGGGGTAATCAGCCATCATGTATGTTCTGATCTTTACTAGTTACAGAGTATTTTGTCCCACATCTTGAGATTTATCTTCCAAAATTATCTTCTTGTTACTTGTAGGACTGGATCTTCCTGATACTTACATGAATGTCCAGTTCTGTTTTGTATTGCTGAATTCTTGACTATGTTAATGTCTCATGACTGAAAATTCCAGAGCTCAATTAAGTTTTAAGAATATTTCAGCTTCTAAGGGGTTTACATTTCTTACACATACCTTTAATAAACTATCTTCGTGCTCTTGCAATTATTTCATTCAAAAGAGAAAAACTAGTTATACTTAAATTTCAGTTGAAGCTAATTATTTCTTCAGTCTGGAGGGAGATACCTGTCTTCCAAGAAAGGAGGAAGGCAGCAAGAGGAAAATGTAAAGAGTGGAAAAACAAAGTTAAAAGGGGGTTTTTTGATTTGAAATAAGTTGATTCTGATTTGAAATCCTACATGGATTATATTCATTTCAGATACACTTCCTGCCAGATGAACAAGCAGAGACTTTTCCAATTTGGACTTATGTTGTGGGTATGTGGGTGTCTAAAGTCTGGAAACAGACCTGCTGTCAATGTTTATGTATGAGCTTTGGGCTTTCTTCCACTGTGCTTTGAAAGCATAATTTTAGCTGTATTTATTAATTTGTAGCCCTATTTTTAGTAACACAAAATACTATACATCAGACTGTTGTAATTAATAACAAACTACTCACAGAAGGAACAAATATTTGACTTTGATTAGAATAAGTAAAAAGAAATGTCACTTATTTCCCATTGGCTGAACAAATAAACCATTGCATGACATTGGTTGGTTGATTTAAATGAAAGTAAATATTGTTTGGAAGGAAGAATTATTTTTTAGGATAATGTAAAAAAAATAAAATTAAAATTACACATGTAACATAAATGCTTCCATTTAAAATGTGTACCTAAAAATTTAGAACATTCATAAAATTTCTTGCAGATCTAAACAAACTGTTTGTTTTCTTTTTTATTTTTTTACAGAGAAATTATAAGTAAATTCTTGATCTACTTATAAGTAGATCAAGATAGTTTCTACCTATTGTATATTTCCCTAAGTCTTAAACCCACTCCAAAACCTCACAGATGCTGTGTGCCAATTTCACTCTTTCCTTATGGATATCACGTTCTTTATTTTTTAAAAAAAGCTATTTCATACTAAAAATGTTTAGTATCTTTGCATTAAACAGACAACATTATGCCAACATCTACAACCCAGGGATGTGGAAGAGCCTCTGTATTCTTTTGTTCTTAGAATGGGATCGCCACAGTAATGCAAGTACCATGATTTGTCAGTAACTACTGCAGGTTTTTGGGTTTTTTAGAGGATCTCCATCGTTCCGATTTGTTTTCAGGGACTAATCCAAGATGCCATCTTTGTGGCTAATACTAAGTCCAGCACTGGGAATACAGGCAGGAGGGTGCCTTCTGCCGGCCTCTCGCACGCTCCTGTGTGGTGAGTGGGGCAGAGGAGGGTTTCTGCCCTGCACACGCCAGGGACTCTGTTTTACCAGAGGCAATTAGTATGGTGTCTGTCACTGGGGAATTTAAATGAAAACATGTGATAGAAACAGCATCAAACCTTTCTGGAAGTCAGTGGAGAGCCTCTCCCTTCAGAACATCGCAGAAGGGCGGGATGGGGTGGAGCAAGGAGGCGCAGATCACAAAATGTTTTTCTTGGCCCTCGTGGCGCTGGTATTGGTGTCAATAAACTGTTCCTGCTGACCGGGGTACAGTTGGCTCAAACCCCCAGCGGATTGTCTGACCGACGTGCTCTTCCTCTGATATCAGATGCAAGCATTTAATTTCTGGCTCATGTGTACTTCCCTTCTATTTTATTTTTACCAAGTGTTTTGCACACCGGACGTGGCAGCCATGACTTCCCGCGCAGACACCTGCTGCTGCCGCCGCTCCGGGCACGCCGGGCTCGCTGCTCCCTCACACCCCGCAGCTGCCGGGCACTGCTGCGCGGGCTCCCGGCCACAGCGGCCTAATCCCGGCCTCAGCAACTGGGTTAATCCCATTCTGAGCCTACAACCCTACAGCAAGCGGAGTCAGGTTTCTTCCCGAGGCCACTGAATAGCTTTCAGCAATGCAGGACCACTGCAGAGGTCACGTGTTATACTTGGTTGTTGCTGTAGCTTTGTTCAAGATATTTCACTACAGCATTAACTGTTTGTATTACTTTGCTCTTTTATGTCTTCTTACTGTACATGTTTTGCCCTCTTCCTTCATTGCTAACTTGATACCCATCCTTGGTCTTGGGCATTAATCCTGACACAAAAGGGTAGTTTCCAGCCCATGTGCAAATGTATTTGCTCAATCCCCACCCGTGTGCGAGCATGCAACCATGAGAAACCAGTATTTTTTATATCTGACTCATTCATACACCCGGATGTGTAATGAAGTTGCACATCAGATGAGGCTCTGCTGCGTGTGCACACCTATGGAAAAGCTGCACCAGGAGGAAGAGGGACCTGTGCTGCTCCTGCTTCTGCCCTTCCATGCTGGTGACAGTCTGCTACTGAGGGGATGGCTTTTGGGGAGGAGGCAACCCCTTGTGCTCCTGTGGCACAACCGAGAAGAAAAAGGAACCTCTCAGCTCTTTGCTGCTCCTCTGGTGATTCTTCTGCAAGCCAGGTACAGCTGGGATAAAGAGCCAGGGCTTTCTTCTGTGTAAGAGAGAGTGGAAGCTTTTGGACAGGCTGTTACGTTCAAAACATTGCTCCCTGTAAGAAGGAATGTCCTTAAGTGTTCATTATTATGATGCTATTGTCCATACATGTTTCTAGGTTGATTTTGAGAGGTGCAAAAACCTTAACGTTACTGCAGTAGTTATCAGATGTTTTTAAGAGGAAGACTGACAGTCTACAGAAGAAAGGCTTCTCTTGAACCATGTTAAAATACAATTTGATTTTATCTCATGGTTGTAAAATTTGTCATACGCTTTTCAAAAAACAAGATGCTTTCTTCTCTAATTGTAGAGAATGTTTACATGCAAGGTTTAATCTTTTTACTGGAAGCCTTCCAGGACTCTGGACTTTGTGGGCTTCTTCTGAATTGAAGGGTTAGAAAACAGACTTCTACTCTGAAGATACTTGAATAGTGACGATGAGTGAGCTACTTTTTTTCTCATGTCTTCTCTAGCTTCTGCTGTAATATTTTAGGTTTGACATATCTTTTTTCCTCTTGCTGTGACAGCAGGTATTGGTTTATTTTAAAGAAACCATGAACTCACAAGTTCAGTCTTGTTTCTGCATGACTTAAACCTGTCTCAGAGATATTATTTTGCTAAGAATAGTTCCACTTATAATATGTTAGACAGATTTCTTTGTTACTGTGGGATATAGGCAAAGCCGGCTTGGAATTTAAGGAAACTTTTCATAGTTTGTAAAAGGAGAACTAAGGAAATGAAGGGGGGGAAAAAAGGGCTCACAATTACTCAAACAGGTCCTTGTGATATGCTTCTCACATAGGGTTGGGGGGTTTTTAATGTACTTTTGTGGATTTCTCACAATACCTATTAGTGATGTACTGTCAGAGAAACGGCTGAGGTTTTTTTGTGATGTATCACAGCAATGTGATTTTAGATGTAGGAACTGGGGCAAATAATTCTGAACTGATACCAAAGATTTTTTGTTTAAGGTGATCACTTTCTGTGATGACTGTAAGGAGATGCATAAGCTTCTAGATTAGATTGAGTTGCTGTGTAGCCTTTTAAACACACCAGACTAAAACTAATGTGGGGTAAAACCTACAGATGTATTGAGTCGCCTGGCAAAACAAGGGCAGTTTAGATAACCATTCAGTAGCTTATTGTGGTAAGATAAACATGGAATTCTAGGTATTTTCCACAATAAAAGAACTTACGTGGTCTTTTGATCTGTGCTTTCTGCTGCCACTTGTCAAACTTCCCTGTATACTGCCAAAATGTCTGCGCTTTTGTCATTGTCCTTCTCTCTCTCTCTCTCTTTTTTTTTTTTATTTTAGGAACGCACTATTCAATTTTGAGAGCAGAATAGTTTTCTAACTCCTAACTTCTTCTGCAAAAGCAGTCAGACAAAAGTTATCAAGCCTTTCAAGTGAGGTTTGTCTAGCCACTACTGCTTTGTTTTTCAGCTTATCTTCCCTCTGGTTTGAAAACTTTCTTATATGTCTGGGTTCTGTGATCTTTCAGAAGTCTTTTAAAATGCAGTCATAATTTCAAAATGTTCATTCTGCCTTCAGATACTTTCAGTGGAGACGAGGGTGATGATCTGGTTTTACTTACTTCAGTATATGGCAGGGAGCTATGTTTGGAAACTTAATCTTACATACTGTTTGACTGCTCATTTAACCAGAACAGCCAGCCTGATTTCATATTGCTGTCTCTGCCAACCCACAAAATCACCTACATTTGTTCACCCAAATTCAGCAAAGAAGCTGAGTCTGGCAGTGTTCTGTTGCAACAGTCAGATTTAAGCAATTTTATCTGAAATCCAGGAGGAAGGAGAGTTGAGTAAGAGTTATAAGGGGAAAAAAGCCTGGATGAGCCAAGGCGAATGTTTTGCTTTGAGTCCATTCTAGGTGTGTTGGGTGTTGCACTGGAGAGCAACACCATTAAAATCCTTTTGAAAACTAATGACTGGCACCAACTGCAAGGTTAACAGCATGTTGTGGTATCATGCTCAATAAAAGCACATAGTTTATCTTTTACATGACTAGACTGCCTTAGTTCACAAATAAAGGGAGAATTTCCAGCTTCCTTGTTCGTAACAGACAGGTAAGCAGTCATAACCATAGCTCTGCTATTTGATCACTTGAAAGTTCGGGCACCAAGAAGCATTGCAAAGAACAAATTTGCCCAGACTCATAGCCCATGTGATCTCTCTTATCTCTCCTGTCACTTTGTTCTCATCTAAGAAGAGGATCAACCAGTTGTTTCTCGTTCAAGCCCCTGCTTCAGACAACATTAGGCATGATGCTCAGATATCCCCGATGGAAGTGAAGCTGGTTGTCAGCAATGTAAAAAGGCACCGTTTTTCTCCACTGCCTTTCCTAAAAGCTACATGTAAATATACAGGCAGTTGGTTTTTAATAACCAAGCTCTTCCTGTTGGAAGGTCTCAGTAAGTAGGAATATACAAACATCAAACTGACTTCACTGTCCCAGGAGGGTGTTCGAGTTAACTGCTGTTCATTGAAGATGATTTCAAAAGCATCTGTTTAAAATGTTAAAACAAGTGCTGTTTTTCAACAGTATATTTTTGACTGATAATATGATTGCAATTTGCTTCTGTAAGTCCAAAGTGTACTGATCAAAAGAAAAGTGATGCTGAGATCTGGAGACATTGTGGGAGTTGTACTTCTTTTCCTCAGCCTAATCCAGAAAGACACAACCAAAACAAGTTAATAATTCATCATATTGGAAAATTTCTTAAATAAATACTGCAGTATGAGCTCTGTTTGACTTGAAGGCGAACAGCTACTATACTTCCACTTAAAAGAGAGGGAGATATTCCTTCTTATCAGCAGAGCTATTTCTTTCCTGACAGTTTGTGCGGGTCAGAAGGGATAAGGGGTAAGATCACAGGCCCCATAACAAGGCCTTTTGCCCCCTTTTTCATGATTGGTAGGCTGAGAGTCAACAGGACAAAATCTTTATTTATTTCTCTGACACACTGCCTTGCTACTTCACATGAAAGCAGTGCAGTCTTAATCTAAGAGGTTTAGTAAAATTTGAGTTAATCCAACCATTAAGAGGCACATTGTTTAAAGATTTGCAGATACTATTTCACAGGCCAAAAAGCTTCTGAGAGTTTGTTCAGCCACTGCATTAGATAAACAAAATTTGAGCAAAACATGGCGCAGTTGTTTTGCTCGCTTTTCTTTTGCAGGGTATTTTTTTTGTCTTCCCTCTTATATTACAGGTTGCTGCAAATAATTTGTAGAGTACAGTGACCTTTAAGAAAGACTACTAGTGGTAAGTGCTTAGGGATCATTGTCTTGATAGCTGGAAAGAGAAGATTATTGTAGCAGGAAATTATCTGAATAATGAAAGATCAAAAAAATACAGATTCCTCCCAACCTCAATCCCTGATAGAGTATCCAGAGATTTATTAGCCTCCAGTAGGGCTGGACTACTCGGACGGGTCATCTGGCATGGTTTTAGGCATGGTCAGTGATACCAGCATAGTTTCTCCACCTCTTCCTTGAAAACTGAAATCAAGAATATGATTTACCTGCAGACACAGGCAGGGGGAGGTTCATAATCTGGATTTTTCCCTCCAGAAATTTCAAGGAAAATGGTCAGGATGCCTTGAGAATTGCTGGCCCTTGGGACTAGCACAGGGAGAAGTAGGTGACATTTAACATTTGAAGAAATCCATGGATTGCTTCAAAGTTTGGTAATAAAGTGCTCTCACCAGGTTTGCCAGCTTGAGTTTGGTACTCAATCTTATTTTATATTCTTTTTAAATTTGTGGTGAAATGAGTTCATTTGGGAGGAGATAAATATAGCTAGAAGTTAAGGTTTTTCATATAGAAGAATGTTAAATGTCATCTCGTGGAACAGTTCTTGGGAATATATTGACAGGCAGAAATATATAGAAATGTTTGTTTTTACTGGGATCTTGACTTTGGCAAATAAATTAATTCTGCTTAAGCTGCCAGCAATTGCAGTACAATCTTTTGCCATAGGAGTATGACATATTGTCCTGGTAGGTACACAGTATCTAGTTACAAAACCAGAGTGTATCCCAGCCTCAGCATATTTTAATATGACATTATCTTTTGTTTCCTCAATACTTCGTAGATAAAACAGACAAAGAAGTTTGGCAAGCAATTCTGTAAAGATGTGAAGAGCAACAAGTGAGAGAATGGTGATATTGCAAAGAAAATTACAAATAAAACAGGTGAGGAAAGACTTCAGTCAGATGTGTAAACTTATCCTTTGGGCTGAGAGATAAAGCCAGAGGTAATGAACTGTCAGACCCAAGGAACCACCTTAGGAAATGTGCGCGGTGTTTGTGCACAGACAAATGTGTGCTCTGCTCACAATTCCTGCTGTGAGTCTGCTGTGGTGGTGGAGAAACCTGCAGCAGCCTGCAGAGTCACTTTTTAGGGCTAAAGAGTAGAGCCAACTAATGATTTATGAGCATGGTGTAAATACATGATGTAAATAAGTGTTTAATATACTGCAATACTACATGGGTAAAACTTTTCACAGGTTAAGACTTTAAAAGAAGATACCGAGTTGGTATTGAAAGAACCAGCAGTGGCATTACAAACCCACAAGATCAGATGACTTTGTACTGCCTTAGCTTTTGAAAACTGCAGTGGAGAATGGAGTAACTGCATTTGAGCAAATGTGTGATTGTGTGTCATAATAATGCCTAAGTTGAAAAGGACTTCTGGGTAGCATCTGAACTGCTGTGGAAAGCAGAGGTTTAGATTAGGTTATCCACACCCATCAAGCTGAGTCTTGAATATCGCCAGTGAAAGAGTTTCCACCACTTCTCCAGATGGAATTTCCAGGAACAAGGTAAACTGTACCCTGGAAAATGGTAAGTCTTAAAGGGATGTGAGGAGCTTTTGATCTTCCTGTTCTCACAAGAGTTCCTAGTGTGATGCAATCATAAAAGGAGAAGGAGTTATTTTCCAGGAAGACAGTGATTAGGACTCAAAGATAGCCTTACTTCTGGATGTGCCTTGTGACAGGAATGCCTGCTGTAATTTCCGAGGCAATACTGTTGAAGGGAGTTGAACCATGGGAGCAATTGCAGAAGGACACCCAAAAGGTTTGAGATGTCATGAAATTACTTCTCTCTGAGAACCATGATTTTTTATCCATTGACTCAATCAAAATAGAGACCCTCCTTGATTAAGAAATGTAATTCTCTGGAAGCAGGAGAAAATATACTGAGTTTATACTGGCTTTTTAGAACAGCAATAAAAATCATAATAGAAAGTAAAGGTTATAGCTGGAGAGCTGAGCAGATTCAAATCAGGAGTAATGCACCATATTTTTCATATAGAAATTATTCATTATTCTGACAATTTATCAAAGGAAGCAAGAGATTCTTCATCTCTCTAAATCTTTGAACTATGGCAGGTTGCTTTTCTAGCTGATATGCTTTAGTCAAACAAAAGTTACTGATGAATAGGGGTGATTGGCAGAGACTTATTGGCTGCTCCTTGGCCTTGGTTATACAACTGAGGCTCTTGGCTATTCATGCAATTTTAATATTTCAAGCGCTGTTCATATGGAACTGAGTTTGAGCCAGCTGCTTTTGAATGTAGGACTGCAATAAAAACTAGCTGGTTTAGGAAAAAAAAAAGCTTTAGTATTTAAAAAATTAGGTTGCTTGAAAATTTAAGATTAAAAATAAGAGTGGTAAGCAAAATATTACAAGAAAGAGTGAATAAAATTAAGGTAGCGTTAGGGTAAATAGTATTTGCCATCTACAATCAGAATGTTAATATATATATTATTGTCATCCTAGCAAGGATACCAATATACAGCTATCATAAACAAGCATAAGAAAGGCTTGTGTGATCGCCACCACAAAAATTTCCCAGCCTTAGGTGCCCTTAATTCAGAGGAGTTTTTTTACCAAAATTTTGAATTTCACCTCAGTTATTCCTTGGGAAAATTCTTGCTTACAGCAGTAAAAGTTTTGGTAATGTTAGAGATCTCAGGATTGATCCACCCTGAAATTGATTCTTTGTAAGGTACCACCAAAGTTCCCCATTGCTTCTTCATGTGCTATCACAAGTAATGGATCTGGCTACAGTAAATTTTTCTGAGCATGGACAAGACTACAGTATACCTTGAAGCAATCAAAAAATAACCCACAACCAAATTATTTTGGGGCAAGGAGGAGACAAAAAAACCTCCCTTCACTGGAGCAAGGTTCCACAGTGGATAGAAGTGTACCTGAAAATGAGACTTTGCACCATTTGACAATTTTTTGTGGGCACAGCAGAATGAGTAATGGGAGTCTGTCTGAGGGAGGGTGGTGACAGAAATCAGAATGAGTTTTCCAAGGGAGACCAAGAA
This sequence comes from Aleadryas rufinucha, assembly GCA_013397815.1. Classification (NCBI taxonomy): domain Eukaryota; kingdom Metazoa; phylum Chordata; class Aves; order Passeriformes; genus Aleadryas; species Aleadryas rufinucha. The sequence continues at coordinate 150,155 of VZTH01011493.1, forward strand.
CAAAGTGAACAAAACAGAATGAGAAATTTCTGTTAGGACTCATGTCATAAACATGGAAAGGACAAGTGCTATGTTAAAGTAATATAGGAAATCTCTTAAGCAGAAAGTAATTCTTGATATACTCTTGTAACCATAGCAGTATGAAAAAAAATGAGGGAAAGAAATGTATTGCCCATGTAGTGTAATAGACTGGAGGCCTAACATGGATCTGTTAGAAAGGCACACACAATTTTAGAAGGGGTTAAGTGGATGGCTGTGTGCCAAAGCTGATTGCAGCAGGAGGGGAGCATTCTGAACCCAGGGACTGAGGTGAGTGAGTGCTGCACAAAGCTGCTGGTGCTGAGCAGTTTTGTAGCGGTGAAGGCTTCCCTAAATGATGTGCAGAAGGTCTGTCTGTCGGTGCCTGGGGAATGCAGGCTGCAGCTTGGCTGTGTGTAGCCCAGCTGAAGGTAGGTGTGGGGTTCTGAGAGGGAACCTCATTACTGTCTGTAGGTATCTGAAGGGGGGATGCCAAGGAGATGGATCCAGTCTCTTCTCAGTGGCGCCAGACAACAGGACAAGAGGCAACAGGCAGAAACTGATGGACAGGAAGCTCCACCTGAATATGAGGAAGAAATTCCTTACTGTACGGGAGACCAAGCACTGGAACAGATTGCCCAGAGACGTTGTGGAGTCTCCTTTACTGGAGATACTCCAGAACTGCCTGAACACAATCCTGTGCCATGTGCTCTAGGATGACCCTGCTTGAGCAGGGAGATTGGACCTCATGACCCATTGCAGCCCCTTCCAGCCTGTCCCACTCTGTGGTCGTCATTCCACTGTGTGGATAGTTTGAGGTTTGGGGTTTGGCCTAATGGTCCAGAGACCATCTGAACTGTATCTACTTTAAAATACATGTACACAAGGATATATTATTTCTTTATTGAAACTATCAGCGAAAATTAAAGTTTTTGTGATTTACAATTTCCAATCAAGTGAGTGATAAATTGGTAGTACTCTCAGTCGTAAAGTAGCTGATCTAGTTCTACTTGCTTTCTTTAGTGCCTCTTTCCTTCTTTCTTCATAGATCTTGGTTCTGTTTTGAGTATACCAAATTTGTAATAAAAATTGATAGTAGCCTAAGTTAAAAAAAAAGCTGCCTCTACCCAGTTTATACTGTGTATAGTCTAGACAGTCTGCATTTGTAAATATCCTGCTATTGCATTAATCTGTAGCAAGCTTGAAAGTAATAAAGAGAAGAACTAATTTTTCCCCATGCTGCAGTGGTGGGCCTTCCAGGTTTGTGTGGGTGACCCCCAGAGGTTTGCAATATCACTGTCAGCTGCATTGGCTCAGCAAAATAAGCAGAAAAATTCATCTCTGGGGTCTCTTGGTGTTTAAATGCAGAGGAGGGGAATTTGTAAAAAAGAAATGCAGTTGCCAAGAATTCAGAACAATATTTTCCTGGGTTTTTTTCTGGAAATTTCAGTCTGAATGAAGCAAATCAATCTCAATTTTGTCCCAGTCTCAGCAGATACCTTTTAAAACTTTAATTTGCTTTATTTCTTTCTTTTTGGTTTTTTTTAAAAAAGCTCTTTGTTTTAGTGATATTTCCTGATTTTGGAAGTAGAATTTCTGAAATGCTGTGGAGAAATTTTGTCTCAGCCAAAAGGAGGAATACTGAAATGCTTTGAATGTTCATATTTTCACGAGAAGTACCTACTTTAGTAGGTACTAAAAAGTGGACTGTGAAAATTTGGATCAGTTTCAGATGAAAAGTCTGCAACATTTATGCAGATGAGTCAAGAATTAAGTCTGTGAGCATGGGAGTTCATTCATTAACATGGTAAATATTTTGTTAAACTGACTCTCTTAAGCTCTGCTCCCAAAACATTATTCCTAAAGCCCCGATAAAAAGAAGCACCTTTGAACTGAAATTTTCAAAAGGATGAAGGTTTTATTTTGTTTCCCAGATAATTGTGATCTAAAACATTTCTTTATACTAAGAGTATATTAAACTCCCTATAATATTCATTTCAACCAGTAGTTCCTCTCTTTTAAAAGAAATGAATGTTATAAAAAATAGAAGTCTAGTGTACCTGTCACTTTCAATTCTCCATCTGTCATGAAATAAATAATTTAAAGAAAAACAAAGCATCCAGAGTATGTGCGAATAAGTCAAGTGTACAGTTGCTTTTATTGGAGTTCTTGGTGGGGCTGAGTATTGTTTTGCACAGGCTTTTTGAGCTCTGCTGACAGCTACAACACACCTGTAGGGTGTGGGTGGTGGAGTCAGCCAATTAATTACTCAGAAAAACAATACCAAAATGCACCCTGACATATGTTATGCAGTATTGGGTTTCTGTCTGTACTTTCCTGAGTTTGGGTCACATTCTCTACAAAGTCTCCAGGCTGTGTACAGAGGTTTGTGGCTGATGAGAAATGTGTTTCCAGTATTTTTTGCTGCTTGACCTGGGCTGTCATCATTTCTGCCCATAGTTCTCAAGCCGTGGATTGCTAGTGCTGTATAAGCACTGGGAATAACACTATGCTTACGGAAGACCTTTAAAATTACATATTAACCAGCAAGAGAGAGAGGGACTCAGTTTGTAAAGCTCCTCGAAAAGCACACTGGAGTGTGGAAATGTTTTTCCTCCATCCCCTTGACTGTAGTGCTGTTACAAATGCAGCACAATGCTCACTACTCATCCTCTCTGCAAACCCACCCTGTGCTTTGTTCCACCACTTGGTGAAACCTCAATTTTGTTGTCTCTGGAGGCTTCTGACCATTTCTTTGTGGTCTGAAGGGATCAACATTGTCTGTGGTGTACCCTTTCCTTCCAGGACTTGTGCTTGGCTTGCATGGCTCCGTCCTGCCAGAGAGCACTGAAGTGAGGCCAGCTACGAAGTATTTGTCTGAAGTGTGTGCATGTTGTATATTTTAATTAACACAATCTCGTATTTGTACATAAATGGTACTTTTTAGCTATTTCCTTCATAAAATACCAAACTATTCCTTCCTTCTCTCACTGTGGTGAGGCTGGGGAGTCTGTGGAGGGGAGGGATGGCTGTGAAAGCACGAATGAGTCTGGGGAAATGTCAGGGACAGCCTGTGGACCTGTGCCATCAGCCAAGTGTGTCCGGGCAGCAGTGACCTTCAGCGTCCCTCAGCCATCTCGTGCCAGTGGCCAGGGTCAGTGGAATCACCACATGACCTTTCCCATGGGAAAGCTTTCTCCCACAGCATATTTGTGGAAGTCTCTTGTATTCAGGCTTGGAGAGGGGGGAGTTTGGCCCTCTGTTTATGCTAAGGAGCAGATTGGTGATTGCTGCCAGTGAAGCATTTTGCACAGCATAAAGCTGTTTGGATAATAAGATGCTAAGATGAGGACATAAGAGTTCATACCACTGTAAAAGTCCATTTAATTCTTTTAAATACTGGAAATATTACTTGAAGGAGTGTCTCTGTGCTGTTGTGTTGCAAGAGTGAAACAATAGCACATTTTACTTGAGACCTTGAAAATATTTTCCTCTTTCTAATAAGATTGATACAACTTTCCCACCACTTGCATTGAAAGTTGGCAAGATGCTGAGGAGCAGTTAGAGTTTTACTATTTAAGTTAACTTGTGCAATCATGTTTGTACCTGGATGGAGAGACAGGATTTACTCAGCTGTGCATAAGGAAATTTCAGCTGTGGGAAACAAGTCTTAGAATATGTTTACTTTTAATTCTTTTCTTTGCTGAAAGTTGAGGAAACTCATATTCCTAATTTAAATTAACATCAAAATTTCACTGAATATCTTAAAAAAAAAAGCAAAGACATGTTCCACTACACCTACAACTGGTAGAGAATTTGAGAGGATTGGTATGTGTGATACTGGTTTATAATGAAGGCAGATATTGTTTTAGGAAAACAAACCTGAAAAATCTACTTTCTGCCTTGGTTTGCAGTCATGAATATCCAAAATTTAAGGCTTTAAGCTGTATGAATCAGAGAGAATTTGACACTGGCACACAAGGATTTTAAAAGCATTTTCCATCCCTTAAAAGTGGTGACCAGCTTTCTATTCAGTTTTAATATGTAGGGAGAGTATCATCTATTACAGATACTATTTTGAGTTTTGTGAAGTTACCTAGAACTCATTCAGCTGATGAGCCAGGGCATGAACACTTTCTCTGAAAAATAAAAGGAGAAATAGAACAGAATCTTATCCAGATAGAACTGAGCCAAAGGGGGCTATTCAGAGCTGTAAGTAAAACAGGGATGCATTTAGATAGGGAAAAGGATGTCCACCTGCTAGCTTCAAACACTCTTTGGCCCAGGAAAGACAAGCTTTAGTCTTAGCTCTTCATCCAAGATCAGTAGGTAGCTGAAAGTGTGTGCAGGAGTGTTTCTGCAGTGAGAGTTAAGGGGCAGTGGCCAAGGAGCCTTCCCAGCATTCCAAAGCACTGCAGGTGGGATTTTGACTCATTCCTCTGACCGTGCAGATGAGCCATAAGCTCTGACGAGACAGCAGGAATTTCTCCAGTGAAAGGAAATTGCCAGGTGGTTTAAAGCCAGTATGTCCAACTCCACCCAATTTCCTTGTGCCAGTACTGTAGGATGAAGCAGAGGGGTCGTGGCCAGTGCTGTCACTGTCTGGTAGTCTGTGGCTCGTGGCAGCTTCTGGGGACAGCAGGGACTTGGAAAGACCATGAGCTATTCACAAATGTACCAGAGAGGTAGAGTTTACTACAGGAGCACAGAGGGAATCGCCTACTCACCTGGCTCCCTCAATTCAGCTGGATTTGTGATACATGTAAAATTAGTCAGGATAATTTTAAGAATATCTGAAAAGTTCAGATACTGGTTCACTGAGGCAGAGTAGTTAAATTTGATAGGCAACCAAATAACATGGGATGAGAACAGTATAGAAATCTTGGAATTACAGGTCTGAAAATATCCTTCAGGTTTTCTACTGAAAGAAGAGAAAAAAAAAGAACTGGGTGATTTTGCTTTTTTATTAAAAAACAGCAAAACAAAACAGATGGAAAACATCTTGGATTTGTATCTTCCTAATGTGAAGCACCAAGGGGTATTTTTTCTGTTTTTCATTTTGAACATGGGGGTGGAGATAGATTAATGGATTTTGGTTTAGCCTCCAGTTCTTAAATGTCTTGCACTTGAAAACAGTGTTTTTCTCCTCCTTTATACCAGATGTTGCACTCTGGAGAATAATTTCTTACTGTTTTCCAAGTTCAGTAAACTGCCTTGTATTTTAATGATGTTGGTTAGGAAATGTACCAGTTCATAACCAATGATGTACCTAAGGCTGTTTATAGACTTCAGTATGGGATCCATCACAACTGAAATGGCTTAGAAAGATGAAACTTGATCCTTTTGGACAGCTGTGTACTTACACTGAGGAGAGACAATCGAACGAGGAAGGATGACACTGAGTGTTTTTACATGATGAGATGTTTGGGAGTTTGCAGTTATTTAAACAAGTCTTCAGGATTTACAGGATAAGAATGATTCCCCTAGGTAGCAGGGCAGCTCACAGTAAGTTCAGATCATTGATGACATGCATAAGCTGTGTATGTTAAGGTAATTTAGATAATATTTGTGAGCATATTTTTTTGCTTTTATAGGGATGGCTTAGTGAAATATGAACAATTTCCTGATGGATTTCTTTTGTTTTCTCTTTGTGAACAGGGTGTAGCGCTAGGCATTTCTCTGAAGTTCTCAGTTCCATTGCCAAGTATTATTTCCAGCAAACTAATTGAGAGAGTTCATTTACTATTGCTCACCCCATTACACTTTTTCCTTTGTTTTGCAGCATGTTTCTCTGCTTGCTTCTTTTGCTTTCTTTTATGCACCCGTTAAGCCCTGAACAAGCTGCTTGAATAAGTTTGTTCCTTAAGATTTTCTGCCTTTAAATCCCTCTTGCCAACTGACACATTCCTCTGTGAGATCTGTGCCTACCATGGCATCTTAGTGGACTAACACAGTGCAGTCGCATGGCTGCTTAGCACAAGCAGTCTCGCTAATTAATACAGGCTCCCCTTAGGGAGCGGAATCTCAGTTCAGTGCTCACCCTGAAGGAGCTGTCTAAAATGGATCAGATGACATGTGTCTTAAAAATGCCCAATAATTTTTAAAGGTGATAAGCTTACACTTAAAACACACCCTGTGGGAATCCACAGTGTAGGTGTCCTGGGTTAGTGTTAGGGAAGATCAGTGTTTGAACACTTTTGTCTTCTAAAAAATTGTAATTAGTGCATTGCCATCTTTTACTTTTTTTTCTTAAAGTTTGAGTTCTGTGAGGAAGGAGCCGTCTAACTTCTTGTTTGCACAGTGCTTAATAAATAGTGAATGCTGTCATGATGTTAGCTAATTAGAGGAATAACAATTTTTAGAGCTTAGGGTCAAGGCTGAGGAAGCCACATGTTACGGGGCAACACAAAGCATGCAAAACTCAGTTCAAAATTTCTGCAGATCCTGCCCTGTTTCATGAATAATATAAGAGATACCTAAGGATTTTTAGATAATTTTTTTGAAACAGCTTCCTCAATCAGGTTACAAAGAGAAAGTATAAAGCACTGTATGGTGCATTTCCTTTACATAGTGACACCATTGTGGGAGTAGTGCAAAAACCAGTAGACGGAAGAAACAAAATACGGTTGGTGTAGTTCAAATATGAGGATACGAGGATATATAAAATATCACATAGGGCACAGAATCAAATATTATCTGAGAAGGATGCCAGAAAGACTTAAGTTTTCAGTTCAGAAGTGCTTTTAGTTACGTGTCTTTTTTTTTTTTTTTTTT